>JBCFXI010001158.1:9326-19550 GCA_038496175.1 Ampulex compressa
TTTTTGTTTATTTTTTATTGGTTTAATTGGAGCTTTGGTGGCTGACTGGACGAATGGAGAGGTTGTGCTGTGAGATTCTAAGGCTCTCATTGGTTTTTATTTATTTTTTATTGGTTTAATTGGAGCTTTGGTTGTTGATTGGACGAATGGAGAGGTTGTGCTGTGAGATTCTGAGTCGCTTCTTGGTTTTTATTTATTTTTTTTTGGTTTAATTGGAGCTTTGGTTGTTGAGTGGACGAATGGAGAGGTTGTGCTATGAGATTCTAAGGCTCTCATTGGTTTTTATTTATTTTTTATTGGTTTAAGTGGAGCTTTGGTTGTTGAGTGGACGAATGGAGAGGTTGTGCTGTGAGATTCTGAGTCTCTCATTGGTTTTTGTTTATTTTTTTTGGTTTAATTGGAGCTTTGGTTGTTGAGTGGACGAATGGAGAGGTTGTGCTGTGAGATTCTAAGGCTCTCATTGGTTTTTATTTATTTTTTATTGGTTTAAGTGGAGCTTTGGTTGTTAACTGGACGAATGGAGAGGTTGTGCTGTGAGAATCTGAGTCGCTTCTTGGTTTTTGTTTATTTTTTATTGGTTTAATTGGAGCTTTGGTGGCTGACTGGACGAATGGAGAGGTTGTGCTGTGAGATTCTAAGGCTCTCATTGGTTTTTATTTATTTTTTATTGGTTTAAGTGGAGCTTTGGTTGTTGAGTGGACGAATGGAGAGGTTGTGCTGTGAGAATCTGAGTCGCTTCTTGGTTTTTGATTATTTTTTTTGGTTTAATTGGAGCTTTGGTTGTTGAGTGGACGAATGGAGAGGTTGTGCTGTGAGATTCTGAGTCGCTTCTTGGTTTTTATTTATTTTTTATTGGTTTAAGTGGAGCTTTGGTTGTTGACTGGACGAATGGAGAGGTTGCGCTGTGAGATTCTGAGTCTCTCATTGGTTTTTGTTTATTTTTTTTGGTTTAATTGGAGCTTTGGTTGTTGAGTGGACGAATGGAGAGGTTGTGCTGTGAGATTCTGAGTTTCTCATTGGTTTTTCTTTATATTCTTGTTTTTTTAGTTTAATTACAGCTTTGAGAGGTTGAGCTGTGATATTCTAAGTCGTCCTTGGTTTTTCTTTATTTTTCTTTGGTTTAATTGAAGCTTTGCTCGCTAACTGGACAAATAGAGAGGTTGCGTTGAGATATTCTAAGTCTCTCCTTAGTTTTCATTTATTTTTTCTACACTGTATTTGGATCCTTAGCTGCTCTCTGTACAAATTCATAAGTTACCCTGTAATATTCCAAGTCTCTCCTTCATCTCTTTCTTCGTCCCTTTAATCAAACCTTTAGCTGCTCTCCAAACAAACACAGAAGTTACACTCCAACATCCTAACCCTCTCTTTAATCCTCCCTCCTCCTTCCTCCACCCAACCAAACTTCCCTCCAAACAAACGCATCCCTCCAAAACCTCCGACACCCCAAAGAAACCCTCTGAAGTGAGTCTTATAACCTTGGACCAACTCATAAACTCTATTCTCCTCCAATTTGCACGCCAGTCCCGCTTTTGAATCGACCTGTAGAGGGCGATCTAGATAGCGCGGTTTTCCGGGTCGTGAGTAACGGAGGGAAACCCGGCCTCCCTTTCGTGTAACGGAATCCCCGATGTAATCGTGGATACGGATTACTGGCCGGCCGATTCCACGGAGATTCGAGCGGACAGCCTGGTTGATCGATGGAAATGCTAATTGTCCGAGGACACGGATCTTCCTTGGCGCTTTTTCGCGATGCCAAGGCGATTCGAAAGTGATGCGCCAGGCACGGAATCCCCCCTGAGCGATTTTCATCGCTGAAGAGCTTCTCGTCGAAAGGAAACGACTGGCTTTTAACCCTGGTTCCTGTGATCGACTGATTATTCCTTGCTTTATGTAGTATTGTTGATTTTTTTTGGAGACTTGCGTGCTTTTTTATATTGTTTTTTTTTTTATATATTTCTAGCCACGAGCAATTTATTTATCTGGATCCACAGCAAGGTGAATATTCGACTCAACTCCTTAGCCTCTTCTCGCTCGATGGATTAATCAATTGGATGTTTTTCCGCTAATTAATTAACCGTAGGAGATTAATTGACTAGCACATTTCGTAGGCTTGCACTTGGCTTTGGCACATAATAGATTGAGAAGTCGATTCCTGTGCTTTATTATTTTTGATTCGATCAAAAGTCGGCTTGTGTCCTTTATTACTTTTCACTCGAGCCAATGGGAATTGTTTGGTATTACAAGGAGAAGGGGATGATGCGGAACCAAGTAGCTAGAATGATATATTGAGCAAAGCGGGTTAATCGTACACCTAATTCTCTTGCGCTCTCGAAGAATACGCGCGAGCAAAAGTTCTCATTCTTCTCTTAAATAGACCACATTCAAAATAAACGGTGCAGGTATCAGTCCAGAGGAAACTCCAAGTCGCCGCACGAATCCAGCCTTAGCTGGCGTGGACCTGGGATCGATGGTGCGAGAAGCGAGCCAGAGGCAGAGGAGCCAGGATCAGCGGCTGCACGAGGAACGTGGGCCTATCCTCGATCTTCAGCGCGATCCTCGAGGTATCGTGGCTCTGGCTGAGGCCGTGGCTCGAGACCGTGGTCTCCGTGGAAAGAACCGGGGCATCACGCGCCAGAACCAGATTCTGCACCGGATTCTGGCGATAGGGAAGCAGAGGGGCCTCGATCAGCGAGCCAACCTCGAGCCGCGAGTTCCTGTGGACGTCCACGCGACTCTGGTGGGACGTGGAAAGAGGAATCCCATCGGTCAAGATGACTGGCTCGACCTGGGCCAGCCTGGAGCCTGGCAAAGCGACCTGGAGCAAAGATCCCTGGATGTTCCCATGGGAAGAGACCTGGACAGGGGATTCTGAGGCGAGGAGAGGGCCAACCAGGGGCTTTGAAACTTTCATATCATCTCTAGCTCCAACCTGACCCAGCACAGGAGCTTTATCAGCAGCCTGCTCCAGCTTAACCCCAAGAACCTGGCCACCCAAGTCCCCCAAGCTGGCCTGACCCAAGACTGGGAGGTCTTTGGCTCTTGTCTCCTGGGTCTTTACAGCTTCTTTTGCCTCACTCTGACTTGGAGGCACGGTCACTGTGGTTAGAAGCGACTCTGAAGGCGCCTGGTCCTCCAAGTCGCCGACCCAACTGCTTAACTTAGGTTCTGAAGGCTCCTGATGGGAGTTTCGGTCAGTTTCTTCCAGACTGCGCTTCCTGCGGCGTCCCGCCAGCAGGACCGCCTCCTGGACGTCCTGGTCGGTCGGTAGATTGGTCGCTGCGACCCGGAAGCCCGCCTCGTCCGCGACGTAGAAGACGGATTGCAGGATTCCGTGCGCGTCCACGTAGCTGTAGGATCCTCTGGTGACCCCGTCGGGGCCTCTGACTTCCTGCTTGGCCGAAGGGCCGCCCGAGTAACTGTACGAGTGCTCCCCCGTCCTGGTGTTCTGCGACTGCTGGTAGGCCGGAAGTGGATCCAGGAGATAGCCGTAGGGCACCAGGGCCAGGTGCGTGGCCGAGGTTAGCGCCAGGCCGGCGAGCAACGGAATCTGGAAAGCAGAGACTCGCTGATCCCAGCTGGAGAGCGCGCCTGGCCTTCTTGTATCTCCACTTTGCTCGTGTGTCGAATACATAATTAGCCTCGCGCTGTTGCTTGTCGAGATGGCAAGCGAGATTGGGGCCGCGCTTGATCTTTCTCTCCTGCCTCTACTTTGGCTGTACGCTTGATACATAGGTACGTGTGCACGTACATAGATATATAGATGCATACATACGTACATAGACACATACATATACATATATATATACATAGATATACGTATATATCAATTAATCTGAATCTAAAATTTAAATAAGATCTAAATAATCACTTTTGAATATTGGTGCGTGACTCGATTATTGAATTATTTCTTAATTGTGCGGTTAAATTAAATTAGTGTTGGGAAAGTGTACAGTTATAAGTATTATTCATTAACCTGTGATTCAAAAATATCGATAATAATTGAGACTTAATTTGAAAAGTATTTTATATATTATATTATATATATATAATATATTATTTTTTAGTAGTATTAAAGATTATACATATATAATAAGTATTAAAATATATTAATATGATATCAGTCAGTAAAAAATATAATAAAACATGCAGCATATATTTTATTATATTTTTTAAACTACTAATATCATATTAATATATTTTCATATATACATATATATATTTTTTTTTCCATCGAAGCAATTTGCGTATTTGTATTTATAGTAATAATTAAGTCAGTATCTATATATATATATAAAACTCAAGAACACGATATTAACATAATCATTCTCATATAAAAAAAAAAAAAAAAAAACAATACACAAATCCCTTCAAAGGCAATCCTCGCGATCTCAGGATCCCATTTCTGCTTTCCATTTCCCTCTTGAAAAAAAAAAGAAAGAAAAGAAAAGGAAGAAAGCCAAGCCCTTTTCCTCTGGAAGGAGGCGAGAGAGGCGCTCCTATCGGATGCACAGCGAGGACGTGGAATTTATCGGAGCAACAGCCGTGATTTTCGAGCCGACACTTTGGCACTCGATGGCGAGCGGATAGCGGGGGAGCCCTTCCTCGAATTTTATGCCCCGCATCGTCGCCACGTGGGACGGCCTGGGTTTATACTTGCATGAGCCTCGCGAGATCCAGCTCTCTTTACGATCCAATAAGAGCCGAAGAAGTGCCGCGGCTCGTTGCAAAAAGTATCGCGCGATGATTTCGCGCTTCAGGATTGAATTTCGTTTAAGAGCGAGCCTCTCTCGACTATCGAGAGAAGGGATAGATGGTTTTGCGTTGGAAGCGGTGTTCGATGAAGCTTTGGAGCTGCGAGAATGCATTTCGAGGTGGATCACGATTAGTTTGGATGTGGATTATACTATTCTATTATGGAACCAATATAATAATGTATATATTATTATTGTAGTATATAATATATATTATAACATATTATCTTCTGTGAGGTTCGAAAGGGTTAAGGCGGTTGGATAATGGTTTTTCTTCCAAAAGCAAAATTTGATGCGATTTGTAGGACTTTAGATTGTATATTTATAATAAAATTTGAATGATGAGTAAAAGTTTACTCGAAATTATAGTACTTGTGTATATTTAACAATACAACTACCAGCCACTTTCTCGGCACATTTAGAACACCACATACGTCTCTAAAAAAAAAAAGTGGGGAGACCAAAAGGAAATTTGAGTAGCTCAAAATGATGATCCAAGTACTGCATGGAAATCATGCAAAATCTCAAGAAATACATCGTTGTAAGGTACCACGATTTTTAAAAATTGACCAGTCATTTCGACTGCTTTGGTACCTCTAGTGTCAATCATAATAATATTCACTATCGATACACGATGACTCCTTACTGCTTGCTCGATGGTATACGATAATCGGAGAATAAACTGGTCTATGCGAGCATCGAATAAATTTTAATATTCACTATCATCGAAAGGACCATCCGCAAAAAAAAACGAGGAACTGATTAATGAGTCTATCTGTAGGAATAGTCTTAATCCTACTCACCAGCGACTGCATCCTCTAATGTGCTCCTGTATTTCTGGCGGCCTCCTTGCTCGACGAAGGACTGCCCTGTGCACCTTGCTCCCGATCTGCTTTTGACTTATATACAAGGAGGAGCGGGGAGGAGCGGTGTCTTCGAACCAGGAACCAGAGGAAGCGTCGAAGGACGAGCGCTCACCGGGCGCAGCGGGATATTCCTCGATCCGGGATCCTGATCTTTACCACGCCCTCGAGTTTAATCGATCGCCGTGGGGCCGGCTTCTGGATTCGTCTCCGCTGCTTTTGTCGCGCCTGGATGACTGGGTGAGGATGGTGGTGAGGTTGGGTGATGGGGTTGGGTGGATGGGATGTGGTTTGGTTGAGTAGAGGAGAGTAAACTGGGTTGGATGTGGAGATTATGTGGTTTGGTGTGGTTTAATGGTGGGTTTGGTAGTGGATTATGTGGTTTGGTGTGTTTAATAGTGGGTTTGGTAGTGGATTATGTGGTTTGGTGTGTTTAATAGTGGGTTTGGTAGTGGATGATGGGGTTTGGTGTGTTTAATAGTGGGTTTGGTAGTGGATTATGTGGTTTAGTGTGGCTTAATAGTGGGTTTGGTAGTGGATGATGTGGTTTGGTGTGTTTAATAGTGGGTTTGGTAGTGGATTATGTGGTTTGGTGTGTTTAATAGTGGGTTTGGTAGTGGATTATGTGGTTTGGTGTGTTTAATAGTGGGTTTGGTAGTGGATGATGTGCTTTGGTGTGTTTAATAGTGGGTTTGGTAGTGGATTATGTGGTTTGGTGTGTTTAATAGTGGGTTTGGTAGTGGATTATGTGCTTTGGTGTGTTTAATAGTGGGTTTGGTAGTGGATTATGTGCTTTGGTGTGTTTAATAGTGGGTTTGGTAGTGGATGATGTGGTTTGGTGTGGTTTAATAATGAGTTTAATGTGTGGTTTGATTAAGTGGCGAAGCTTGGTGTGGTTTGGAGTGGTAGGTGATTGTGATAGGGTTTTGTTGGGTGGACGAGTGTGATGTGGTTTGGTTGAGTAGGCGAGTATAGTATGGTTTAGTTGAGTAGACGATCATAGGATGGTTTGATATGGTAGATGAATATAATACGATTTAATTGAGCAGACGATTATAATACGGTTTAGTTGATAACAATATGGTTTAGTTGAACAGAGGACCACAATACATTCAATTGAATTGAGTAGACGAGGAGAATACAATTTAGCACTAATTCATGAACGTATTCTTCGTTTATCCAACTTTTACTCTCACCAGAAACCCCAAATTCTCATTCCTACACGACAAGTGCTTTCGTCGTCGCGCAAAAACAAAGTGTCACCTTGCCGTGATTATAATCGACATAAACATCGAACGTTTTAAAGACCACGAAATTAATTACAGAAAGAATCGAGGATGGTATTAAACGTTCCTCCGTGATTTAGGTGCCAGCATAACTGCCGTGGAAATTAAAATTCCTAACGAGCACTTTTTATCGTTGCTTTTAATTAGAAAGTCATTTAACCCGGGGTCCTTCATTGAAATAAAGTAATTATTCACGTATTGGTCTATGGTCCCTTTTTATTGTCCATTGCTGATTTAAGTATTCCAATGGTTTCGCGATCTATAGACTACAAACGGAGGATAAAGATCTGAGGTGGCAGAGATCCTGAATTCTGTATGAGAAATACTTCGATTAATTTGGATTGCCTTGGAAATTTGGAAATCGATTTTCCAGTGGAAATTAACTTTCCATTGGAGATCAATCTTCCATTGCAAATTAATTTTCCATTGGAAATCAATCTTCCATTGGAAATCAATCTTCCATTGGAAATCCATTTTCCATTGGATGTCAATTTTCCATTGGATTTAGAAACCACGAGGTAGACGCTCGTTTTGGCGCTGAATATTCCGCGCCTCGATCATCTGGAAACCGCGGAGTTCGCTCAGTATCCAGGTCTCCTTGGAGGTCGGCGATCTGGCGGATCGAATTCCACGTGCAATGTCAAGGCGATGCACGGTGCAACAGGTATATCGATGAAAAAATAACGCAAATCGGCGCAGAATTGAAATCCGGACAAAGGAATGGATATAAGAAATAATGCATATTATATAAAACATATAAATAAAGTACTGTGCTGATAAATTTATGAAATTAGTTGAGGAAGCGATGAAATCTAATAAATATTAGTAAATAAATTAAATGAAGTAATTAATTAATTAATTAAAAAATAAACAAAAATTTTTATACATATAACAAATTTTTACTGTAATTTTAATTAAATCAGGACACATTGTAATATTGTAACAAAGGGATTCTCCCTCGTTAAATCGCGAGCGAATATAATAATAATAATAAAATAATGCATATCAAAAATAACGCGCACGAGAAATACGCTCCGAAAAATGTATAAAACTTGCAAATCAATTTGTACAGTTAATTAAACAGGGCTGCAATACGCGCATCGATGAAAAAAACAAAATGAAACGGAAATCAATGTTGCATTCAAATCCAGAGAGCACGATATCTATACCAAATAACAATAATAAATATAATTTGAAAAAACACAGTATGTACATTAAATAATCGAATAATTACTCTACTTTCAATTGTTAATTAAATATAATATTTACACACAAAACATAATGATTAATAAAGATATAATAGAATATAATAATTATAAATATGTTGCACGCAAAATATCCTAAGAATTATCGATCAATACGAGGCTCGATGCAAAAACACTCGCTTTAATTATGGCGAGCAGTGATTTTCCAGGAGAAAGAAAGAAGAGGAGGGGTAATTCGCGCGCGTCCTTGGAAAAGAGAAGGGCCACGGAGGGGGGAAATTGTTTGGCCTTTTTCCACGATGCAAGAATCTTACCCCCTTGGAGCAATAAAATCACACAACCCTCGTCCTTGGCGTTGCTCGCCGCGATGACCCGGACGTACCAGCTGGAATTCACCTCGAGGATTGCCAAAGGTATCCTTGAGGGGGAGAGAGAAAAATAAGCCCTCCTCGGCGTATTTCGTCCACCTAAGGAGAATTAAAGAGCCGGGGAAGAGCGTGGAAGCTTCTTATTCCCACTTGTTGTGCAGGTACGAATTTCGATTTCGAACAACTACGGTCACAGGAGTTTTATCTGTGAGTCTCTCGCTACTTTTTTAACACTAAAAGTATCAAACACTTGCTGGGCTTGTTTGGAATACTATATACATCTTTGAAAAAAGGGGGAGAGTAAAAGGAAATTTTAGTAGATCAGAATGATGGTCTAAATACTGCATGGAAATCATGGAATATCTAAAAAAAATATATCCTTATAAAGTACTATGATTTTTTTGAAAAAAACGACTGACCAGTCATTTTGACTGGTTTGGCAGTTCTAGCGTTAAGTTTGATGATGTTGGAGCTGGAATTTTTGTGTTATACAGTGACTGAGATCAGGATGTATGTGTGTGTGTGTTTGCACAAAATGTAAGAAAAGAAAAATAGAGAATTTGTTATTCTCGTTTATAGTGTCGATGTGAATTTCGATTTCGAGCATCTACGGTCACTGGAGTTTTATCTGTGAGTCTCTGGCTACTTTAAACTACTTGTTGAGTTTGTTGTACTCAATGTTGGAGCTGGGATTTCGATTTTATTCATGAGCAGAGACTAGGATATTTATTTACGATATATAATTACAATAATTTATGCAATTTAGGATAATTTATTCCCTAATTCCAAGTTTTAAAATATCCTAAAATTACTCAAAAAAAAACCACTCCTCATTTACATCCAAATTCCAAGCTTTCAAACCTTCTAAAATTACTCAAAAAATCATCCCTCATTTACGTTCAAATTCCAAGCTTTCAAACCTTCTAAAATCACTCAAAAAATCGCAAAATCATTCACAAATTCCCCGATTTCAAATATCTCCAAGACATCTCACAAATTCCAAGTATCAAAATACCAATTATAATCCAAGATTAAAAATGCCTCTAAGGTCACCCCTAGTCTCTCGAGCACACAGGGAGGGTCAAAAAAATCCCACTCTCCGCCTCCTGCACCGGCCATTCCAGGGTGTGCTGCATCACCGCGCTTATCCCATGGTTATCCATGGGGTACGAGGATCGCGTCACCTTTCGGCGGAGGCGTTTGCCCTTTATGGTGGTCATCGGCCGGCGGAAAAGCAGGCGCGTAAGAAACGCGTAGGCGAGGGCTCCAGCCTCTGGAATATATCTGGCTGCTGGCGGATAGATCCTTGCGCCAGTCTTTCCCAAACGAACACTGCTATTAAAAATCAGAATATTAACAGGATCAACACTCGTGGGTCAGGAATTATGATATGTCCACCTGGAAAAGAATCTCGTGGCTTTCTCGAGTGAGAAACTCAAGCGTGAAATTAAATGATGATCTTTAGGGTGTGTAAAGTATACTTAGGGGTTCCCAAGGGGGTGTGCAATGAAGGATCGAAAGGGTAGATGCGTCCAGGATCTCACCAGAATCCCAACACTGGTCTTGTTTTTATTTTTTAATAATAATATACAATAAAAGTAATATTTTTCAATAATAGTGTTTAAATCCAAGGAAGCAAAGAGCACGATACTTGCCAACACATAACACAATATACAACTGAAGGATCAAAAGCATATATCCATCCAGAATCTCCCCAGGATCCCAACACTGGTCTCCTTTTTATTTTT
>JBCFXI010001158.1:19650-52356 GCA_038496175.1 Ampulex compressa
TCAATAATATACAATAAAAATAATATATTGCATCCTTACTCTATACACAATAATATATTTTATTATTAATACAAATAGTGCTTAAATGCAAGGAAGTAAAGAGCACGATACCTGTCAGCACAACAGAATATACAATACGATATACAATTGAAGGATCCAAAGCATATATCCATCCAGGATCTCCCCAGGATCCCAACACTGGTCTCCTTTTTACTTTTTCAATAATATACAATAAAAATAATATATTGCATCCTTACTCTATACACAATAATATATTTTATTATTAATACAAATAGTGCTTAAATGCAAGGAAGTAAAGAGCACGATACCTGTCAACACAACAGAATATACAGTACGATATACAATTGAAGGATCCAAAGCATATATTCATCCAGGATCTCCCCAGGATCCCGGACACTCCCAGCAGCCGCGCTTGGTGTCCGCTCGCTCCTACCGACGTGGGAAGTGGCTCGTAGGCGAGGATAAGCCAAAAGCGTGGATAATCGCGGAATAGACTCCCGAAGGCCGTGGCTAGGCGGTGGGAATAAAGAGAAAAGGAGGAGCAGGAATGGGGCTACAAGGCGATAATGGTAAGGAGGTAGCTCCAGGTACGACGTAGGTCAAGGTACGTCTCATTTACTTAACACGTCGTCGATCCCCTTGGGGAGATCTCCCCCTTTACATAGCTGGAACGAACGAGTAGAGTATCCCTCTCTCTCTCTCTCCTTCCTTCATTCTCCGTCTCTCTGTCTCACTCACTCTTTGTCTTCGTCTCTCTATCGCTCTATCTCATTCACTGTCTCTGTCTCTGTCTTCATCTCTGTATATTTCCATCTCTATCTCTGTTTCTACCTTCATCTTTGTCCCTGTCTCTCTCCATCTCCATGTATGTCTCTATCCCTGTCTCTGTCTCTATCTATATCTCTTCCTCTGTCTCTGTCTCTGTCTCTGTCTCTATCTGTGTCTCTGTCACACTCTCCGTCTCTGTCCCTGTCTCCCTTATCTCGCATCTAAAAGCGCCTTTACTTATCTTCGATGCCAAAGAAGCTTTTTGCGGGATAAAGGACGACGCGCTCTGATGGAGGCGCGTGAATATTGAGAAAAGGTGCATTCTCATCGAGACGCGTGAATTTCAAATAAATCTTTATCGCGTGAGGGGCACCGCCTTGTTCCTCGATTCGGTTACTCGGCAACTGTCTCACGTGCTGAATATCCTGAGATGTATAGGCGAGGAATTGGAAAAGGGCTGTGTCGTGAACAGTGATTGGCTGCTCTAATCTAATCAAACTAACATAAGAAATATACGTAGAAAAATACGTTCAAATCAAAAATCCTTATCCACTCAGAAAGGAAACTAGAAGAGCGTCTCAAATATTCATCCAGTCGAATAAAAAAAATAATTTCATTCTCCATTCACAAAGAAAAAAGGCTAAAACACCTCTCAAATGCGTTGATCCACTTAAATAAAAAATAAGAAAAGAAACCTTTCCAATACCCAACACAAATAAACGCGAGAAATCGCGCGAGTAAAAACGCGCGATAGAAAAAATCGCGAGATAATCTCCAGAGTCGCGTTTTTCAATTAAAATCCCACATCTCATTAGGCCCGGTAATATTCAATGATAGCTCGAGTGGGCGTGAAGCAAAGCGAAGAGAGGCGCAGAATTCGCAAAGGAAAGGCCGAAGGGACTTCGAGCCGAAGTCGCAGGTCAAGGCGCGTCTCGTTTTGCTTAAAATATAACCGCGGCGCGACAGGTGCGTAAATCTTTCACGGTCGATCCTCGGAGCGAAAAGCGATACCTGGCCGTCGGTGGGTATCGCGGATGCAGGAGGCGCGTGCTCTCATGGGCGTCGGCTGGGACTCGCGCAAGTGCATCGCCCTTGGGTTTCGAAAGTAACGCGATCGTCGACGGGTTTCAGGATTTTTCCGGCGAGGATCGAGCCTCGTGGAATTTTCAGCCGACCGAGGAAGCCGAATGTTGGCCGCTGGGAAAATAATTCCAGGCTTCGTTACTGAAATGAAGGAATATTTGAATAATCATATGCATTCGATTATCATAAAAATGAGGATATATTAATCGTGCGTTTCTTGAAGTAACGTGCTTCTTTTTTTTTTAATTAAGTTTGTTCTTTAATTATTTAGGCCGCTGGGAAGATAATTCCAGGCTTCGTTACTGAAATGAAGGAATATTGGAGTAATCATATGCATTCGATTATCATAAAAATGAGGATATATTAATCGTGCGTTTCTTGAAGTAACGTGCTTCTTTTTTTTGAATTAAGTTTGTTCTTTAATTATTTAGGCCGCTGGGAAAATAATTCCAGGCTTCGTTACTGAAATGAAGGAATATTTGAATAATCATATGCATTCGACTATCAGAAAAATGAGGATATATTAATCGTGCGTTTCTTGAAGAAACGTGTTTCTTTTTTCTTTGAATTAAGTTCGTTCTTTAATTATTTAGGCCGCTGGGAAGATAATTCCAGGCCTCGCTACTCAAATAAAGGAATATTGGAATAATTGTGAAATTGGAAGGATGTATAAAATGAAAGAATATTAAAATAATCATGTCTTCGACTATTAGAAAAGTGAGGATATATTATTCGCGTATATTTAAAGTTACCTTCTTTTTTTTAATTAATTTCATACTATAATTATTTAGAATGTTTGTCACCGGGGAAATAATTCCACCTTCATCTTACATCAAACAATCACAAAGTTATCGAGCACCGTAAATCACTCCTTCTCAAACGCACAAATTATAAATACAAATCAATATGCGTTGAACAAACACTTCTGCACGACACCCAAATCATTATTCCAAGCGAAAAACCGTGGAAAAAATACACGCTGAGTTGCGCAAAATTTACATTTATCGGTGGAGCTCAAAGGGTTTTATTTATCGAAGCGTTTAGCCATGCAGATTCTCCTGGGCGGGGAGAAAAAGAAGAGGAAGAAGGAAAATAAGCAGAAGTGGAAGATGAAGAGGAAGGAGGAGGAGGAGAAACCTCCGAAAGATTCATTAAAATGATTTATCAAAACCGAAACGAAATTGAGATAACGATTGTTCGGAATTTATTACCAGCGGCGCACCGAGGCGCGTCCTGTCGGCGCCCATGCTTTCATTCGTTATAGGCGCAGGGTAATTACAGCCGTAATTCTCGCCCTTATCGTCTTCGGTCTGGCCGAAGTTAATTGCAATTTATCGTCGCCCAGCGCGAAATCCCGCGGCTTGTCTTTCGGCTTCAACCCTTTTAAAGTGCGCGACGGCCGATGGCCAATTTAAGGCGCGAGGTGCGCGCCTACTTTGTTCTCCAAAGTGCTCCCCCCCCCCCTCCCCGAAGCACCTTGCGATTGCAATTGTGAGTGTGAGTTGTGATTGTAAATTTTATTGTAGGTGCAGTTGTAAATTTTATTCTAAGTGGAATTGTAATTGCAATTGTGGCTGTGATCGTAAATGTTGTTCTAGGAGTAATTGTGAATTTTACTCTGACTGGAATTGTAATTGTAAATGTGGCTGTGATTGTAAATGTTGTTCTAGGAGTAATTGTGAATGTAATTGTAGTTGTAAAAAATGTATAATATATAAATTAATAATATATATTATTTTGGCAACTTCAGAAGGAACTTCCACTACAAATTCCACTTCAAAATGTCCTCAGAATAGATTCAGATGGATTTTTTTAGATTTCTTATTTACACAGACGTTGTATAAATAACAATCACAAGCACAACGACAAAAGTAAACATAATAAAATACAAAAAATGAAAATAAGAATAAAAATAATGACGATGAAAAGGATGATTAAAATAATAATAATAACAACAATAATGATAATAGTAATAATGCAGTCAAGTCAAAGGTCGTGTCTCTCCGCGAGAAATTACGCGGTTAAGAAGTTTGAGGCCCTTAGAATTCCAACGCGGATGTACGCGTCTGCAGACGGCAATACCTTTTTCGAAAAAATCCCCGACCACACCCACGCCACAACCAGAGATCCGGCCGCATATTTGCGGAGGTCGCCTTATGTCGTAAACAACATAAACATAATGCGGCCCAGCCGGTGGACCACACCCGGCGAGCGCATCTCGCTCGCTCACTCGAGGAGCCGTGCAGCCTCCATCCGAGACGAGAATCTCGTCTCCCTCTTTCGCTGGGACCGAAAAGAGCCAAAAAGGATCCACGGACATTGCGAGAGGAGAGGCGCATTAACGATAAAGCTACAGGGGCCAGCGTTTTTTTTTTTTAATGGAAATATGACTGGGAGAAAATGTTTTGGTGTGTGAATAAGGGGCGCGTTGACAATAAAGCTACAGGGGCCACCGTTTTTTTTTTTTAATGGAAATATGACTGGGAAAAAATGCTTTGGTCGTGTGTATTAATAAGTGGCGCGTTGACAATAAAGCTACAGGGGCTACTATTTTTTTTTAATGAAAATGTGACTGGGGAAGAGTGTTTTATTCGCGTACTTCAAGACTTTATTCGTAATTGACGTAGAGATTGTAAATGTTTATATAAAATAAAGTTTTTTAATGTGGATATATTTTTAAGAATCTGTATAAATAAAATAAAAATCCTCGGAATCTTTGAGGCGATGCTTTTCTTCGTAGAAATATCACAAGTTTTCCACGAGTAAGAACGTATCATAAAAATGTTACACGTGTATGGTGACAGTTTGATCGACAGTGATTTACGAGCGACGCCTAAAACGCTGCTTTTGGATTGAGATATCCGGGGAAATTCGAGGTTTCGTATATAAATACATGTACATACATAGATACATATATATACATAATGAAAAATTTATAATGGCATAAGGCAGATTGGTTTAATATTTTCAAGAACTCACTCGCTCCTCGCGAGGAGTGCACATAATGAAATGAAGAAGGTAAGCGTGTTTCATAAACCTTTATTACAATGGCCCACCATCGATATAAGACGCACACCTCGTGAGCTTATGAGACGCGAGATTTATGATGTTGGTGCAAAAATCACGATGGCTGTTAAGTAACACTCTCTTCGCTGGAGCTCGTTATCTACACGTCCTCAGCTTCGATTTCTAGCTGCAAAATATCTTCCTTCCTGGCGACGGTGAATTTCAACGAGCCCGACTTCTCAAGTGCGTTGTAAATGTTCGCAGCGGAGACCACTGGCTCGTCGTTGACGTGCGTTATAATATCACCGGGTAGCAATCCAGCGCTGATGATAACAGGCGACGCGCGATTTAATGCAATGTCCCCCAAGAGGGACGGGAATAATTAAAGGGCATGCTTACTTATGGGCTGGCGAGCCAACTATCACTTTCCACACGAGGACACCGTGTCTCACGTTCGCTGGCACGCTTCCTCTGGTACGTTGTTGCATCACGAAGATAATATCAGGCGTGAGGGTGAGCATGGTGAGGCCAAGATACCGTCTTTTAGGCGTGTCAAGCATATTCTCCACTCCTGACGAATCATATATCGTAGCCTTGCATCAGACGGAGTTCTATGATTAATCTTACGGAAGTCGCTACCTTTATCTTTCCTGCGAGCCTCTCCCTTCTTCAGGAAGTCCTTAGCGTAATCTATGGGTATGGCGAAGGATATGCCAGGCGTTATCTTCATGGCGTTTATACCGATCGCCTCTCCGTTCAGGTTGACCAAGGGCCCTCCCGAGTTCCCGAACTAGAACAAGGAGGGCTTCTAAACTGATGTAGGCTTGAGGGTATGGTGAGTTGAGAGGAACTGACTGTAACGGCTGCGTCCGTTTGGATGTAGTCCATGTGCTTGTGGTGAAGGCCCAGTTCTTTGCTGTGTCTGCTGGCACTGCTAACCACGCCGCTCGTTATTGTGTTGCTGAGGGAGAGTGGCGAGCCGATGGCCACTACAAATTCACCGGGTCTGATGCTCGAGGAGCTACCAAGCTTCATCACTGGTAAATTGGACTGTGGATGGAGGAGTAGGGATTGAAACTAAGGGCGATTGTTGCAATCGCGGTCGAACGAGTGTTTATAGATCGTTCTGTAAACAACTTTAATTTCCAGAGGAAGATTGTACCTTCTTTATTCGCACAGTCGCCAGATCGCTCTGTAAATCAACAGTTTCAACGGCACCACTGTAGGTATTACCATCGTGAAGACGCACCTGTTGAGCGAGATACGCGTAAGCTACTGAATAGGAAGTAAAGTCATTGAGGAAAGTTTGGGTATTAGGCACTGTTTTAGGAACTGTCTTTATTGTATATAAGGGACAAAGATGCTCTTAAAAATGGTTTGCACAAAAGTATGGATGTACTTAAGAATAATCCCAATATAGATTCAGGATACCTAGGAACTCGCATTTACCTTGACTACTGTGTTAGGCTTATTAACGACAACATGAGCATTCGTCAATATAAGACCGTCTTCCCCAACAATGAATCCTGACCCATTACTCACGATCATCAATTTACCTGTAATAAAGTCTACCCTACTTCTAAATTAGTGATCGTACGCGCATCACCTTTCGTAATTGACTACGCAGATTCATAGTACACGATACCATTCACCTGTGCATCGCACAGGCTCTACGCTTACCTTTTGCGATCTTCTATCTCTATGTACACTACTGACGGAGCGGATATTTCTACCACATCCGCTATAAAGTTGTATTTGTCCCTGTTGTGGCTTATGCCAGAAGACAGCGCGTGGACCGGGTACACGATGCTCAAAGGATTCATGAAACGCTCCGTTGAAAACTTCCATTTATACAAAATATAACCACAACCTGAGATTAGGGCAGTATAGGTTAACCAATTTTTGACAGCTCCTTCGGAATTTGGGGATTCGTTTTTCCTCGGTTGCCTGTCTCTTGCTAGGAAATGGTTCTCAGTGAATGGAAAAGAGGCTAATCGGGATAATTGAAGATGATTTTTCCTTAAAAAGTTGCGACTCAAGCGCGACAAGGGGGCCGCCATTTTCCGGCTCAGTCGAGGTTAGTGTCTACCAGCACCCGCGCGCCGCCGCCATTCCTGTTCGGGAACTCCTCGAAGTCGGTTCAAAATCTACGTCGCGTATTGTCTCAAAACAATTAGTGCAAATTAATCGCGTAAATCGTAAAACAATGTTCACATCTCGTTGTTAAATGTGTCTAGTGCTGTGAGGGAGTGTTCTCTAGCCAGTCAACATCCAGCCGAGGCTGAAAATTGGTGAGTAAGATTTGCCTTGACGATTTGCAAAAGTGCGTAGTACCTAAGCGTCCTTTTTTTCTAAAGCATACTAGAGTAAGCTAGAAAGCTCGTATTTTAATATTTGCAAGGTTTATTCGTGCAAAGTGTTAACGTAAAGCATATATTAGTTTATCAAGATATTTGCGCAACGAGAAAGGCAATAAAATTTCACGTAGATACGCAGTAAGCACCCCTTGTATTTTGAAGTATTATGCAAGGTCAATTCTTTCTGCATACTCGATTGCATTGAAGGAATCGCTCCTTCTTGTTTACTTCTTGTCCTTTCGATCTGCGCATATTCTTGTGTTTATAAAACGTTATAGGCAGCTATTCTATCAGCATTATATACACGATACGATTTTGCAAATGCGGTTATACAAACAAGTCGTAATTCTTATAGCACTTTATTACACACACCATGTCATACATAAGACACTTTATTACACATTAATAATATCTATACGATAACCAAGTAGTATTTTACTTCTTCTTACATCTCGTTCGAGATCTCATTTTCCGGGAGAATCGCTCCCAAATCACCGTCCGCCTTCTGCATTCCGGTAATTACATTCGATACTTTGCACGTCTGGTCCACGAAGCAGGATTCTACATAACACAATATAACAATTATTCTGCATAGTGAAAGTGTTATACACTACCAAATCAAAGGCGTACTTATAATTATCAGAATAAAGGAATTAGAAACTAAATAATGACAGCGAATATAAATCAAATGCGGTGAACATAATCACGATAATCAGGATAAACCATTATTAAGTGTCATACGCATTATTAGAAGATGCGGTAATAAATATTTGAGTAAATAAAATCGGCATATTCGAATAGGTTGTTTAGCGCGCATTTTGAATGGTTAGGTTATGTTACCCTGCGAGCAGCAAATTCCATTGGCTGCGCATCTGGCGGTACTACCGCGACACATGGCGAAGCCCGCGACGCAGGGCCTCGAATACAAACTTTCTTTACGGCACTTAAAAGTCTCTGGTGTTCCCAGGAAGCAGCCGATGCTTGGTCCACAGCAGATCTGAGGCCCGAAACATTGGCCCATTCGATTGGGACCGCAGGAAGTGCACTGGAAAGGATGATTAGTCTGGATAATTAGGCGACGCGTAAGTATATCTTTTGTGCGTCGAATAAACTCTCATCGTTCGTAAGGAAATTCCAGCCTTACGGCGATTTTACCCTCCTTTTCCTTGATTTTACATCCCGTTTTGAAAATATTTATTCTCCCCTGTGTACATATATTTATATTTAGTAATATATATTCGATGTGTATTGTATATTATATTATGTTTGATCATCGAAAATAGTAATAGAATTTTAATGTGCATCTGATGGAGCTTTTAAGCTTTATTGTACATATGAGTTTAATTAAATATTATAATATTAATGGTCCGCTGATGAAGTGACTATGGTGTATATTTTGATCGACAATAATAGTAGATTAGACTAACGAAGGCGTGAATGAAGAACTGTAAGTACATTTTATTAATATGAAGAAAACCAGCAGAGTCGAAGATTAACGAAGGTATGCGCCATTAACAAGTATGATCGATAATCCTAGAAATAGGCTCGATAATTGTAGAATTTCGGATTTTAATGACAAATAATGAAGATATCTTGGATTTAATTTACAAAAAAATGAAGTGTATATTATTATACAAAAGCTCACCTCACGAGCGACGTTTTCCAAGGCAGTTACAGTTTCTCCTCGTTTTCCACCTCGCGGACAATTTGTTATCAGACATCCGTGAGCGAAAAATATCAAGCACGTGAAAACTACGAGTTCTTTCGCCATTTTTCTCCTCTATTTTATTTTGGACAAATGTGCGAACTGTTGGCTGCTTCTGGTGGCAATGCAAGGAGATCGCGGGGTTCCAGTATTTATATCGTCGAATCGCGGATATTTAAAATTCAAACCATGGAGCATCTACATGGGGCACTCTAAAGATTATGGAAATATAATCTCCTCGACTGTTGCCGCCAGAATAAGCGTGTATTATTTTCCTATGCATTTTCGCTTTTTACCTTGAATAGGGAAATTTACATGAGGTAGGATTGACGTGTAAATAAATTATTCTCTCACACATCTGCGTGTGAAATCTGGGATTTAGAATTTTATTTGCTACGATACAAAGCCAAGGAAATGATATATGGTACGTTTATACGATTGCTATGCCTTCGGAAGCTTCTTTCGTTTGCCTTTCAGTCCTACTGACGCAGATGTTGGCTTCGCCTTTTTCTTGGGTTTCGTAGTCTGTCCAAGTCGCTTCAAAGGCTTTGTTTTAATACTCGTTGCATTAGGAGTCTTCGGTTTAGGCTTTTTGCCCTTCTTCAATTCCTTTTCCAAGGTGGAAATTGTTTCATCGTTGTTCATACACTCCTTTCCCGTGTGGCCTGCAGATTAAAAAAATTACATACAGTATAATCTACAATACAGTAGTCTTGTTAAAAGTACCAAAGATCGTACCAAATTGATTGCACTTGAAACATTTTCCTGAGATCTTTGGAGCTTGTCCGCACACGTGTTTTTCCAAGGTACATCTCTCGCAGGTCTTACAATGTTTCCAAGTCGGTTTCACGCATCGTTCGCATAATTTGCAGTGCCTGTACCTTCTTCCATCTTTGGAGGTACATCTTTTACAAATCTTGCAATGTTTATTTTCAATCGAGACCCATTTCTGACATCTGCGACAGTGTTTGTAACCGTCGGATTCTGGAAGTTCCAGCAGGTGTAATGGTATGTTCGTGAAGATCCTCACAGGCGATCCGTGCTTGCTCTTGTTTTTCTCATTTAGAAATAGTGGATGATTATCATAGTCGACCTTGTAGTCTGACATGTTAAGGTCTTTTAAACCTCCGGATACAGTTGGCGGATTGCTCTTTTGCTTCATTATACCTTCCATAAAGTATGGAAAAATGAACATAATTTTTAAGGCATCTACGTCGTTTTCAATATTGTTCCATTTCTTATGACAATCAGAGATAGTTTTTAGAGTCTGCGACATTGCTTCCACGCGTCCTCCAAATGGCGGATCACATATGAGATACGTATCTTTTCCTTCATTTTGAGTAAGAAAGTCCTTAAAGACATCCTTAGCGTTTTCATTGAAGAAGTGATGGTTGAAAAGATTGTACCAGCAGTAACTCAGCGGTCCAAAAAAATTATGCTGCAAAGCGATAGTTAGAAACCACGTGTGATCTCCTACTTAAGGAATAAAGAAACACTTACAAATCTTCCGTCAAAATCCAACAGCAAGGAGCTCATTGTGTCCTCATAATTTTGACAAATAGACTCGTGTATCCTGGGTGTTCCAATGCATAGAACTTGCTTAGCTCCAAGTTGTACTAGCATGTTTATTAGATTTTCCGTGGACTTCTTAGAGAACAGGTATTGGGCTTCTCGTTTGGCGTTGTCCAAAGGTTTTAGAGTTTCCGTAGGATGGCTCATTTGATAATCCGTTAAACCTTCTGTAACTTCATGATCTTTGTGTTTTTCCTTTTCCACGTAGTGCACTAATTTCTCGCAAGCATGACAATATATTCTCCTCTCTTCTCTATCTGCCATCAGTTCATTGAAACGTATATACAATTTCTGATGCGGATAGCGTTGTAGAAATTTCTTTCTTTCCTGCTGCCAAAAAGTGGCCATCGCTTTTGTCAGTTGCTCCCCTTGTTTCAGGTAAAATTTACATAGCTTTCTGTCCCTGCAGGCAGAACAAGCGAAGAATTGTTCCGCCGTCTCATCCACATATCTACTAAAGAGTAAAGCAGGACCTGTTCGTAGGAATTAAAATGTGGAATTATTAACAACGATGGTCTTATCATCGCTTGTACAGTGTTTTTATTGATACGTTTATGCATATTATTTATTCATGTCATTAGAAATGACAAAGGTTATCAATTACCATGTGGGCACTGTGGATGTTTACTGAGGTCACTCCACAGGCACTCTAAACCACGTGGATCTTCCATTGTGATTAAATGCCGTGTTTAACGCACGTTCCTTTTATCGTCTTAACAAGGAAATACTGAAAACTCCGAGTAATCGCGTAGTATATATTTCTTAAACAAGGTAAACTTTAGATTCTGATATACAGGCTATATTTTCACAGTAATTATTATAGACGAACTTTCGCAGTGTACGAGGCTACCTAACCTCTAACATCGTGACTGTTATTAAATGCTGTGATTAATGAGATAATGTTTATTCTTCTGAACAAAATTGCATTAGCTTATTGTCAAATCGCTGTCAGTGTTGATTTCAGATAAGAATTTGTTACAATGAAACAGTTTTGTTCGGTTAGAAGGCAGTATTTAATTGTTAGATAAATCTTAGAGAGTTTCTTTTGCCTTAAACATCATTGTGAAATAATACAGAAATTATTTATTAATGATATAGTAGAATAACAAGTGTAGAATAGTTTTATGTAAAAGAATAACAGTGCTCCATGGTTTGTGCAATAGTAGGTAGGAATCTTTTGATTAGGAAGGAAAGAAAAATTCAGTGGATTAAGCTCAATGCACTTTATTGAAATTCCTTCTACAAGTGCTATGCTAGCTGTTACTCAACGTGTACAGACTTCCCTTAATTCTTTATATAACTTTTCGAAAACATAATTGTGAATATATAAGGCAAGTCAAGCCTCTATACAGGCTGTGAATATTTTTCGTGCATTTCTATCTAACATCCTCGCCGATCTGTCCTTCGTAAAAATACGACGATATTCAATATATACTAAACTTTGTTTGGACCTTTAACGACGCAAACTCGACGATAACAAATCCTCCTGTCTTACTTATAACAAAGAATATCGAACTTAAAGGGAGTAACTAGAAAACTGAACTCGTAATGCAACGAGAAAGGATTGGAAATTCTACCAAAGGTAATTCTTAAGAGGAGAAAAAAACAGTCCATTCCTCGAATTCCTTTAAAGCATCTCTAAGTGATCCACGGAATCTACACACAATTAAATTTCCTCTATCCTCGCGATCGTGGGGATGCGTGTATTCCGTTGGATTATATCACAGACTATTATTCGCAGTTGGAGAACAAAATTTAGTGGAACATCCTCGTCAGTAGACTAATACTATGTCTCAGTGCAGTCACAGAATATAGAAATCGGACCAAGATCGTTATTTACAATGCTTTTGATCGCACTAAACACAGGATTTATAACGTCGCTATATATATCTAATTCCTACACATGGAATATATATGCGAGTTTCTTGATGTATCATGTCGTACATAATACTGGAGCATTGCCGGTGTACAAATACTGTTGTTTACTCACTAATATTCCATAATTACGAATACAATTCGGTACTTTAATACTATGAAAAATACCATCAATACCACAAAATAAAGCACTGTTCAATTTAAAACAGAGATTTGCACATTGCAGTTAATGAGAATTTTTTTTGTCTTTTGTGTCGCGGTTAGTATAGCCTCTCACCGTCCTTTGAGATTTTAAATACCGTCGTATCCTAATAATATTCTTGTGATGGTCGACCAAGTGCCTGTTTTAACTAGGTGCGCTATCATTTAATTCTCGACTAAATATACTATCACGTCATTATTCGATTAAACTAGGATTAGATAATTTTCGGTATTTACATAATTGACTACAAAGCTTTGTTCTCTAACTTGCTGTACAAATAAATCTTTCCAATTTATTCACTGCCTATGGCTGCGTATCATCAAACATCGCTTTAAAGGCGATCGTTAAAAGCTGCAATTTGCAGAAAAATTTAGTTATGCAGCAAGGATTCAAGCTTCATGAGACATACAATAAAAGTTCATCCCCGTGTAGAAATGTTAAACAACGTCAGTGTCCTAAACGTGTATGATTAGTGCGTCGTTGCTCTGCATGCTTTCTCTACGAGTAATCTGACAAAAGTCGACATCAATAATTGCGCCGGGTCAAAATTTCCGTATAAACATGTCAAAAGCATTTCACAGACAATGCTTTCGCCTAATTGTTTCAGCCAGAGTCAAAAATACTCGTGTTCTCAATATCATATAGGAATAGCAAACTCGTATAAATAGACATCCAACAACTAAATTTCACTGTAATTGAAATATTGACCATGTTGTACTTTGGGACATCGTTTTGTTTTTTGTGTAATGTGTCCTATCGCTAGCATTTGTCTGCGTGTCCATTCAGCAGGTTGGCAGTAGACAATTTAACATACGGGTATGCCAAGAACCTATTCGCCATTAAGCGTGCGAAGCAACCGCAAAGGTATTCGTCAGTTTCTATCTAATTGTGGTCTTCTTTACCCCCTAACCTAACGCTTTGTTATCTAAAATCCTACACGGCTCCTAATTAGCCATTTGTCATGGCAATCGACAATAGCTACTCGCAACCAAGCTGCTCAACATTTAAGTTCAGCATAAGAGCTGCTCATTTGCCAAATCGATTGACTCCACAAAATAATATGTATAAAGAATTAATAAAGCCTAAGATCATCAATAGTGATAAAGTCAATTGTTTGAAACATAGCATTAAATGAATAACAAATAACCTAGATTATTATAAACGCTTGAATTGTATTATTCTAACGTCACAATTTATAACAATTTACTTTATATATAATAAATTTATTTTAAGTATAAAAAGCTAAATATCGATGAGGTGTATCGACAATAAATTAAAAAAGAATTCTGATAGTGGAGTTAATTGGTTTGACCTGCGAATAGCTCATAAATTTTTTATTGATCACATCAAGAAGTCTATAAAGCAATGAGCCGCGACCGACATGAGCCCCACCTTTCCTGGAGCTTCTGCCGTTGCTCCATGTGATGGTCCGACAAATTTCTCATCAATCCAGCTTGGCCTGTCTTCAGCTTTCTTGGATCTAAATTGGCTCCTAACGTCTGTACACCTTTAGCAAATTTCGAGAAGGGCGACAGAATATCCTTCGCTGTAGTCGCCACTGGACTGGCAACGAGCGTGAGATTTGTCTTTACAGATTTCAAAGCTGATTCGCTCTGCGAGGAAGTAATACTCAGCGTTAGATCCTGCTCAGAAGTCGATCTCTTTTTCTCGTGTAGCCTGTTGTCGGTTTGCAAACTCGAATGATTCACTGTCTGCAGTACTAAAGTATTGTCAACTTCTCCGGTGGAATGACTGATGTTTTTAAGTAGATTCAAGGAGGAGGGTGGTGCGATCCTTTCTTTCTCCTCGTTCAGAGCCTCTACTACGCCCTGGATTGTTATTTCGGGTGTGGTGGCTGTTGTTCTTTGAGAGGAGGCGCTGAAAGTACTCGTTCCAGAACCAGACTGTGGTATTAAAAGTAAAGCATCCGTTCCAATTTCCATTTTCGAGGATAGAGACTGATTGTTTCGAATCATGGACTCAGCATTATTTTCCTTGCTCTGACCAGTATCGCCATCCATCACTTCTGCATTTTTTACCCCCATTATAATACCGATAGAAGGTGTATAAGCCTCCATCAAGTTCTTATCGTGGCTAAAATTCTCTGGTTTTTCAATTGAGACAGGCGTTATCTCTAAGTTTTCGCAGCTGCTGTTGCTGCTTTCACTACTGCTCCGCTTTTCTTTGATATTACCAGATATATCTCTATTTCCAACTGTGAATGTTGGTTTTGTTGGTTCTTCTGGTTGCCTGTAAGCTGCGTTCTTCACAGAGTCGATTGGTTTCTTTGTGCTAAAGCTGTGGCTGAGTTTGTTTAATTTACTGAACTGTTCTGACATGTTGCTCAGGGCTTTGGTGCCTGAAAGGATACGATATCCGTGTGCTTTAATATTTGGAAGCTGATATTAAAGTCACTAAGCCTAAGATCTACTGTTTTAAGATGAAATTAAGATGTATGTATTCTACTAAAAATGATCCATGCTTAAATTATTGTTAGTCCTATTATATTAATATATACCAGCACTCTTAAGCGCGAGTAGTTGCGTCTCTGAAACATTTCTAGTTAATTCTGGTAACGATGAGATGTCCAGTAGGCCTGTAGAACCTTTAACGTTAACCAGCTTGCTCTTTCTCTTGTCCAACGTTACGTTCATGGCTATTGCGACTTTAGGTAGATTGGCTATCTCCATCGCCACTGATATAGCTTCACATATCGCCTTTAATGATTCTACAATTCGCATTATACGTTAATTAATTTATCAGCACGGTTTGCGAAATCACAGTCATTGATTCTCTTACCTACGCTCTCCTCCTCAGTTTTAATGACGACAGCCATATTATTAAAGAAACGCAAATTGGTACTGCGAAACATGTGAAAATATCCATACTCAGTACCCATCTTGTAATTGATTCTAACGCAATAATAATGCTTATTCTTGAAGAGGGAGACCGTGCTCTCCGGCTGTCCAAATTCGATCAGTACGATGTCGGTTAATAATACTCTTTGGTAGTTCGTCACTTTGTCGATTTGATCATCATAGTCTGCCACATAATAGCTGTCGCGCGTCAGTATAAGAATAGTGTCCATCTCAGTCTCCGTGGGATCTCCGGTGCTAGTGGTAAAAAAATTGCTTTGAAATATTACACACAGGTAGATGATAATATAGATGTTTTACTTACACCGGATCAGCATCGATAAGTCCCCAGCTACCTAGAATAATCTCAGGATCAGGTATAAGCAACTTCTTGCAGTCCTCTATCAATAATTTCACATGAATGGCCGTAGCTGCATTATCCTCCTCCTCCGTTCTCTCCTGAAATATCTCCTCGCTTATCGAGTTCCCTAACATCATATCGATCGTGGCCTGTCTGTAGACATCCTTGAAGCGATTTAAGTAATATCTGCAACAGTACTTGGACTTTGTAACAAACCCAATTACCCTGCTGTGGGTGAAAAACGAAAATAGAGCGAAGCAAGAGGTAGTGTGGAGAAACGAAAGTAAAGAAACACTCTTCTCCTTTAGTTTGTTCGTGTCGGATACACTGTGATCGTTTCCAGCGATATCAAGATCTTCGCGCTTAGGCCTTCAAAACAATCTTGTTAGCCTCCGTCATGCAACGAAACTTTAATATGCAACTTAATCATGCTAATGCAGGACAAACAGACAGAGAAGGAGCTAGTACTGTTCCGTACAGCCAGCAGACAAGTCCATTGGATCATGTTCGAACGACTGTCACCGTGAAAGAAATAAAATACTGAGCCCAGAAGCAAGTAACGAACCTGACCAAATGATACATAGCAGCGGCATAAAGAAAGTCGGGATATGTAGCGAGATCAAGATCAACGTGCGGCGGTTGCACGGGTATAAGCTCGTTACAGCAATTGTCAAGGATGTTTAAATAATGTGACCAATCGTCGTTCAGTTGTTCAACGTTGATCGGTTTCCCTAGCAAGACATCTATTGCAGCCTGTCGCAAATCGCTCGTAAAGTGTTCCTGATAATATCTACGGAAAAATGAAAGGACAGCGTCAAGGTCCTGCCTTAACGAAATCTGTATAATCTAGCTTGAAGCTTGAATGAGGACTAGTAACGAAAGGAAGAGAGAGAGAGAGAAAGACAGAAAGAAAGAGTATGGGTCATGACGTTGATTCTGAACGAAGTACGTAGAATGTAGCAGTAGTTTATTTGGTTCTAGGAAGATACAATGCCCTGGGCATGGTCTTGATGTGTTTCTAATGGCAGATGGTGATCCTATGGTAGCAAAGTGCCGTGTAATGTGTCTTAGCAATGGTGAACGTATGTCATGATACGGGATGTGTATTTTAATTGATCTCCGTCTGTACCTGTTTGCTGAATTCATGCCGTCTTTCATTAAACCGGTAAATTTCCTCTCCCCCGTTCTAGTGTAATCGCCCTACAAGCAGTAAGACATTCATGTAACGGACCAACCAAGTTCGGTTTTATTGTCGTAGTACTGTTGACAGGGACGAGGTTATCTTTCGGTTACTGACCTTCAGAGCATTCGTGCCAGCGTATTGCTTACTGATAATGTCACCGTTATTTGCCCAAAGCAACTGAAAGGTCTGCCTCAAGTTCGTAGGCAAGGTACCGTCCGGTGGTATCAGGCCTAATTTCGAAAATTGCATTTCCATGACTGCCTTGCCCAGAGCAGTCTGCACGACGTTCGTTCTATCTAAGCAGTCTATGCAATTCACCCGAAACACTCCCTTCTGCATGCAAATCGTGCCCTGCTCATCACGCCAGCAGTATCCCATGTCCGCCAGCACCGCGGCTAATGCGTTTACCAGGATAGACACGTTCTCAAAATGCATTCCCCGACTGTGTTAGGTACAAAGTTTTAATCAACGTAAGCACCGTGCAGGCTTACTGATCCACCTCTACTTACCAGTATTCATGGAAGTCGAAGGTCGTGTACGTTATGTCAGGATTATTGTAATTCAGTATGTGATTGCTGTAAGCCTCCCATATGACCTTTTCCTTTCCAGTTTGCTCAACAAGGTTGACGATGCAGATAGGTCCATAATGGGAGAGCTCCTCTGAGAAGTGTTTTTCGAACGCTACCTGCGTCTCTTCTTCATCTAGGTGGATATATGTCTTGTTACGATTAAATGTACTGTGAGGCGAACTCTTCTTAAGACATGAAAAACAATTTTGTTACCTTTGTCTATGCGTGGCGGCGGTTTGTATTTGTAACCAGGTTGGGACCAGTATACGGGAACGCTACCTCGTACTTGTACAAAAGATACCTGGTGATCGTGATACCAGACCAATTGCTCGGTTTCCACGTAGTTTGCGCACTTTCCACAATCGTCCACTCCGCGTCTCTTGTATCTTTATGAGTATATTTAATAATCTGTTATATATCCACGTATTTTCAAACGGGAGGATCATATTTATGAAGAGTAACAAAGCATGCAATTACCCAGGAATATGTACGTAAGCAATGGTTACCTGGTTCCAGCACGGAACCTACTCCTCCTGGATATGATAGCCAAATTAAATGTTTCGTGCTGTGGCTGATCGTCAAACCCCACCTCTACTTTGCATTTTTCTATCTGAACATATCCCTGAATTACCGGCAAAATCCAGCAGTCCGCTTTGTCCGTCTGAAATCAGAGTGCTTTTGTACTATGACTCGATCGTAGGTAATGTAAACTAAGGATACAGGGCATATGAAAGTCTTGATACCTTCAGATTGATTATATCCTGCAGCATATGCTTGTTCCAGAAAAACCGATCGTCCACTCTTTGCCACAGAGGTCTTATTCTATCTCCTTCACCTAGTCGTGAATCTGCAACACATTGCCGCTGCAAGCTGTTCGTAATGTCTCCAGTTTGGCAAAAGAAAAAGGAATCAGTTTCCATAAAAATCTTGCTTAATTCTTCCAAAATCCTCTTCTCGAATCTTTCCTTGTCCTTAACGATGTTTCTTTTGATTACTGTTGATTTTACCTGTACATGTTAATGGGTGTGTTACAAAATATTACATGGTTTGATGATACCATTAGATATCTTTTTACATAATTAAACGACCTGCGACGTGGCCAATGCAGCAGCTTGTTGCGTTGTGTTTTTTATGGTATTAGTGGCACTCTTAATGGTGCCCCAAGTTTTGGCGAAAGCAGCCTTTTGTGGCACGTCGAATAAGCCACCCGGTCCTTTCTTCTTTGCCACATGTTGATGCTTCTTGCACGGTAGCAACCCAATGTCAGAATTCTCAGTTCCAATATGCAGAAATGCGATGGATTTAATCCTGTATACAACATGACCGCCATGCAATTCTCCTGCCGGTAAAACTTCCTTTATAAGCATTAGACGTGGGTCCAGTACGGAAGATTGCTCTATCTTCCCCATGATGCCGTAAAACATGCCCAAGCATTCGAGGTCCTTGGGCGACGCCCACTCCCAATCTACAAAGAAGCGCTTAATCATATCCCTCAAGCTAATCGTTATATCGTTGATCGTAATACTATAGCATTATCATCGAACGTGTAGGTTGAAAATTCTTTAAACTCATAAAAGTCCCTGCACAATAGTATTGCTTTAGAAATCAAATTCACAAACATTTAGAGTGTATTTTATTACACAAGCAGCAGCATTTACAAGGACATAAACACAGCATCCATTAAATAAAAAAAAAAAACAGGAGAGTGAGAATATTCGAGTAGAGTCTTGTGGATATCTTGGATCTGTAGAGATTCCTATTGTAAGGAGAACAAGGATTGGCGGGTGTCGACGATAGACAGGGAAGGTGCGTCCCATTTGTCAAACCGACAGGAGCTTTTGCTCACCCGATTTTGCGGAGAATTCCCCGGTGTTCTTGTCGCACCAGAGGCTGTACCTCTCCTTGACGAAGATGAAGTGCGTGTCAGTGCGGAACAGCTCCATTTTCTCGATTGCTGGCCGATCGAGGAGTTTCAAACGGCATGTGTAACGTTCGTTACAATGAGAGATTCCACTTACTATGGGCGGTCCGCCATGTTGGAGATATCGTTCGGTTGTTCACTTAGAAGGGATCAGGATCTGCGTACTCTCGCCTCTCTACATGACGTCACGTGCGGGATAACGAGCTTTGGGCCCTTTTTTGGACTAATCTGAGAAGGAGAGTTAGTCTTAGAACCGAGAAGAGCTTCGTCCTTTGCGAGATTCTCGAAATATTGAAGAGTTAGTGTCAGGATTTTTGGCGTCTCTTTGTCTGGTTAGATATCCAACATGGCGGCGAAGCGCGTTTAGGTTTGTGGATCGAAGGAAATAATTTGTGTGTTTATTAGTTAATTAAGTAAGCTATGGAATTGTTTAGGTGATGCATCGTTTATATAAATTTCGTACTTTGCGGGGAATAAAAATGATACGACTCACAAGTGGTGTATGTTTAAATACAATGGATTTATTTACGTATGTTTTGGTTATATATTTTTGTACACGTTATATGTAAATCATAAGTACGTTATAAATATAAAGAAGCGTGTGAAAATATTCGTATCCTCGACGATCAGGATCTGCGCAACACTGTGTCGCGAAGTATCGTTGCGTGATAAATGTGGATAACTGATGTCTCGGAATCTAACCAAACTCGTGATTTCCGTCTAGCGAAGAAATTTACCAGGAAATCTTATTTTTCTCTCTCTTTCTCTCTCTCTCTCTCGTCACCACCTTGCAACAGACAAAATATGCTCTCACTTTTTGTACATCCTCGATATTTAGTCTTGTACGTCTGCTTTATCACCATGCACCCGTCTCGCGCAGTGTCTCCGAGTGAACCGCGTCTCAAGACAGTGGCGGTGAAAGCGTTAATCGAATGATTTACTCAATTCCGCCCAGGCGTCAGGAAGGTTCGCGCCTCCGAGTTTTACGGACGTCTAGTCGTCCTTGCTAGACCCGCTCCTTCTCTCTGCGCGGGTCTTCTTTGCTTTGTAGTCCTCCCAGTGCCTGTGGTTTAAAGTCTGAAAGTCGTCCACTTTGGCGATCAGCTCCAAGTACTTGGCCAACTTAAGCAGCTCCCTGTCCTTGTTCCTTGTGACGTGCGCGTGTTTGAATGGCCGTATTCTCAGGCCGGACTGTGGGTTCATGATAAAGTTCCTCCTAATGTCGTCAAACATTATCGTATTCTTGGCGGAGAACTGTTTGTATTTCCCCCAGATAATACCCAACGGCTTCACACCTACTACTCCATGCTTCGGCGTGTGCACCGAAATCATAGCCAGGGAATCCAGGTGAAACGCTATCTTATAATCGGAGTGCTTTGAAACGCCCAGAAGTTTCATCTTTTCGTTGATCCATCGCATGCTCGTGGCGGACCAGATCACTATATCGTAGTCTTTATAGGCGCGAGTGAGAAACTCGTGCAGATACGGACGCATGAGCTCCACGCCGCTCTCTGCGACCGATCGATGATCGAATAGCGTATAATCTATGTCCAGGACCAGGAGCTTCTTGCCCTCTCTGAGAGGATTCAGCTCGACGATCTTATACGTGTCGATCCGCTTCTGTATCTTGGACAGGTACACCTCCGCCTTCTCGATCTCCACCTCCTCGTCCTCTATGTCCAGATCGTTGACCACGTCCGGCATGTTCTGCGGCGCTCTGCTCACCTGCTCTATATCCTCCTCCCGCGAGCCGATCAGCATCAGCTTAACCCCCGGCTTTAGCTGCAGCATACCTATGATGTCGTCATCCTGCGCTGCTTTGCCTGGTGAAGAGAGAGACCCTATAAACCTTCGCAGAGCCTCGCATCAAAACCAAAGTACGCGTTACACGATAGCGCAGGGCAAGAATGGAAGAAAAGAACAAAATGAGCGTGGACGCCATCCACGGGAATGAGATAGAGATTATATTTCATTCGTCGCTCGTTAGAGACTCGTCAGAGAGACAGTGACACTCGTCACCGTTGCCTGGGGCGGCTTTTTTGATCCATGGATCCTTATCCGGGTGCGTCGAAAGGCGGCAGAATACCGTCCAAAACATAACCTTTGACTTTGAGATTCAGGAGCTTTTGACGTTCCGGCCGGACACCTGTTTCCCCGTATATCCGCTCCTTCAGGCTGCGCACAGTATCCTCCTCCTGCACGTCTATTATCTCGTACTCCTTCCCGCTCCACTTGACCGTGATCTTCAGTTCCTTGTCCATCCTGCACTTTTACGAAAAATGACGCTCTGTGTACGATGTACACGACGTACCGTGAGATCTGTGATATCTATATATAGCGTAAGGCAGGCATACATTGTTCTCGGCGCTGCATCACACGGACACGTGGGTGCGCGCGTGTGCGTTGGCGGATGTCGCTGGCAATGCAGATCGCGATCATACCGATGGCAAGGTTAGAGATCGCTGGCAATGCAGGTCGCGATGTCATCGACAGTAAAGGGTTAGCTGCACTGGTAATGTAGGTTGCGTCGTTGCCGACGACTGTGGAGGAGGTTCAAGACGGTGCTGCCACCAAGCGTAGGGTGAGGATTCGATCGGTAGAACTACCCTTGGTAATTTCAGGGCTCAGGGAGATCAGGTTAATATGTTGGCTCTGCGTGGCGAGTATACGAGATAAGGAACGAGGTTTTTATGGATGATACTTTTATAGTCGTAATAAAAAGATAGGATCTCTTTAATAAGACATTCTCAGTATACTCGTTACAAAGTAATGGCATATTTCATTATAACACCTATACGCAGAAGCCTACCATTCCACACAAAAATCCCAATATCCAATTAATATTAGTTCTGTGCCACTTCTTTCCCCGAAATTCGAATTCTTCATCAAAAAAACCCGGTTATACCTTTATAATCCAAAGTATCCCCCATCACTGTCCACTCCCCATCTTTCCTCATCGAAGGAGCCAGCACTCACTGCTAAAAGCATCCGCAGGGAAGTTGCGCGCCTAATAATACACACTCATCGAGTCCAAGAGGAGGATCGCGATAAAAACCCTCCGACAAAGGACTCGCGAATTCACCACTCTCCAGTTCTCCAAAGGCCCCGCGAATAAGACAGAGAGGAGGCGCAGGGCGCAATTTCCAAAGTAAGACCCACGAGTAGCCTGAGCAAAGGTCGAGTGGTCCGACGTAAAACCAAGAGCACTCATAGCGGATCTTCGAGGTCGATGTTGAAGCAGAAGTGCGTGAAGCCCGTCTCTTGATACAGTGGGAGCTCGGATAATTACCGGATGAATAAAATACCCTGGTTATAACGATCTAACGATAATAACGATCCGGCGGAGGGCCTTCGAGTGCGCCTTTATTTTCCAGCGCGTGAATGGCCATTGAAATTCCAATAGGGCCGGCAAAACCTCCGGGGAGATGAAGGATCCGCGCGTATTCTTCTCGATCTTCGACACACGATGCTTTGGAAGGGGGACTATCGTGCTCGAAGTCTTCGATACGGAATCTTTATTCAGCGAGGGATGAAAGAGGCCGCGTATACGTGATTATATTTGTCCCGTTGCACGTGCTGATGATTATTTTAGGAAGCGATGTCGCGTGTTTTTACTTCATTTTTTCTCGATGAAGTGTTTTGACACAAGGAAAAGCGTGGTTCTGTTTTATTTTTGCTTTTTTGTTTGCTGTTAAAGGAGAGGAATGGTGGAGGATGAGGGAGGAGGTGTTTTTTTCTATCGTGTTGTTTTGGGATTGGTGAAAAGGACGTGATGGAGAGAAGGTTGGGTTGGTTATGAAGGAGTAGGGTTAGGTGTGCTGACTTTCATATTTTGGATATCAGGATTTTTAATCACTTTGCGTCTATTGATTACCTGGCGTTCATAACTCTGGTTCTTAAAATTACGTGAAAGAGAAGCACGTAAAAAGAGGGTGCGTAAGAAAAGATGCCGTGAAAATAGTCTGTGTGAAAGATGAGATAAAAAAATAATTAAGTGCATTAATTTCACTGCAAATTAATAAACACCTTCCTATTCCACCAACGTTATTAATTACCATCAAATGCAGCAAAAGCAGACTGAGCAAAAAAGCACCGCATGAAGAGTAAAAACTACAAATTAGAAATTAGAATCGCGCATGTAAAAAAAGTCAGCGCAAAAAAATCGTAGAGAAAAAGTTGTTTATTAATTTCCCCACAAATCAACAAAGATCTTTCTATTCCATCATCATTAATAATTGCCATCAACCTTGCCAAAAGCACACCGCGCAAAAAAGCACCGCACGAAGAGTAAAAACTGCAAATTAGAAATTAGAATCGCGCATGTAAAAAAAGTCAGCGCAAAAAAATCGTAGAGAAAAGGTTGTTTATTAATTTCCCTAGAAATCAACAAACAGCTCCGCATTCCAGCAAGGTTATTAGAGCTCGGGGGTGCGCCTATTGATCAGCTGGCGCTCATAATCTCGACCGGCTATTCATGGGGTGGAATATGAGCCAGGATGGGAGCTCATTAACCCTTGGGATCGGCGAAAGTTGGTCCGCTAATTAGCGCAGGGCCTCTACGCACCTTCCGGCCGAAACTTCGCTGCGAAACTTCCTTTCCTAGGTTTGGCACGCGAAGTCCAGCAAAGTTTCGCCTCGAGGCTCCGCGGTTTGTTGTACAACCGGCCGATATTTATAAGGCATTGTGCGCGCCGCTGGCGTGATGCATGGAATCGAGGCGAGAGGTCCTACCTGGAAGTTTTGTGTGCAGCGAGCTTCTGATGTGGTTATCGGGCTGGTTTATTGTCGGTTTTATCTACTGCGTTTGGTAATGTGCTATGGTTGGTGATGCGAATTTAGAATTATGTGGTCTTTGTTGGACAGTGAAATATGGTGGATAGGGAATAGGATAGATGTTTTATTCCATTAAATAATAAAGTTTAGTAGATGTTGATAATAAATATAATGAGATCAAAAATAGGATAGAAGTTTTATTCCTGTGAATGGAGATTTTCTAAATGGCGATGATATTTAAAGGTGGATTTTGTATATTGAGAGGTTCTGATGTGGTTATCAGGCTGGTTAAATATAGGTTTTATCTGCTGCGTTTGGTAATGTGCTATGGTTGGTGATGCGAATTTAAAATTATGTGGTCTTTGTTGGACAGTGAAATATGGTGGATAGGGAATAGGATGGATGTTTTATTCTATTAAATAATAAAGTTTAGTAGATGTTGATAATAAATATAATGAGATCAAAAATAGGATAGAAGTTTTATTCCTGTGAATGGAGATTTTCTAAATGGCGATGATATTTAAAGGTAGATTTTGTATATTGAGAGGTTCTGATGTGGTTATCAGGCTGGTTAAATATAGGTTTTATCTACTGCGTTTGGTAATGTGTAATGGTTAGTGATGCAAAGTTAGAATTATGGTCCTTGTTGGGCAGTAAATGGTAAAGAATAGAATGGAAAGATAAGCTTTGTTTTTGTGAATGAAGATTTTCTAAATGACAATTATATATACAGGTGGAAATTTTGTGTATAACGAGGTTCTGATAAGGTTATCAGGCTGATTTATTATAGCTTTCTACTAAAAGCTCTATAAATAAAATAAATAAACGTCCCAAAAAATTGTCCTGCTCTATAAATCGATTAAAAATAAATGATTTCAGCAGCAATAATTATTTCACTGCTCACCGATCTATTTCACCATTAAATAATTTAATGATTATTACTCATCCATTTGATCAGATCTATCAGATGAATTATTCGTCTATTTTCACCTATCTTCGTTCATCCATTATTAAAGCCATTTATTTTCTTCGTAAAAAAACCATAAGAATAAAAAGATCGATCCAACATCGAACGCTTTAGTAAAGCGCGAAAAATCCTCGTCGATTCACTCATCGTATTTTCGTTGCTTCGCCTCTCGAAAGAGAGGCTTCTTTAAAAAAGGAACAAAAAAAAAAGAGGGGGAATCAAATCCAAACATTCATAAAAATCGATCCGCCGCGCGATATTTTTTCTTTCTCCTCCTCGAATCTCGCGGCGCTGCTTACAAAGCTCGCGGATTTAACGATCGAGAATACATCCGAGGCTTTGCAGCAGCCTTCCCAGCACATTGGTTAATAAAATTTAATTCTTTGTTTTTGGATCTCGCGGTGTTGTTCCGCCAGGCGGTTTTTTCTCTCTCTCTCTCCACTCTGCGTGCGAATTAGCTCGCCCTTCTGCTCGCTGTGGCTACGTATATAGGGTGTTCGAAAGAGCAGAACTGTTTAATATTCGTTATATTTGATACTTAATAAATATTCGTTTTTTTTAATTATATTTGGAATTGAGTTTGTGTTGGTTAAAGAGTTGATGAGTTGTTAAAACGTGTAAGCACGACTAAGAAACATTGTATTGATATTATTGATAATACAATTGTAGTGTTCATATTTTTTTAAGTTCTTTAAATTGAATCTGGAATTAAGTTTGTGTTGAATGAAAACCAGGTACGACTTAGCGACCATGCAGAGTCACTCTACTGGCGTAGCGAAGCCAGTAGTACAGATCAATCATAGTGTTAACCCGCAAAAACATTTATGTCTCGAGGACGATTCATCTCTCGATTTGTATTTGCCAAAACTTTTTCTAAGACACGAACACCGAAGACAGGAGACATAAATACTAAAAATATTGGACCGACCAAGCATAGAAATATAGGAAATATTGAATCTACTAAGATGTAGAATTATAGAAAATATAGAATGCGCTTCGACGTTTGGATAAATAAAATAATGCATTCACCGGGACGTATAAATATAGAAAATATCGAATCCGCTCAGGGATATAAATATAAAATGATATAAAAACATGAATACAAATATAGATAAATATAAATAAATTCGTGGTCCAGTTACGCGATAACCCGAATTTTTTCCACAATCGCCTACACATACGAAAACTAATTAACATCTAATTGCTCTCGTGCACAAACCAGTGGCAATTAATTTATCATTTGCTCATTAATAGATTATCAATAATATTATATCATCTCATGATTCTCAGCCACGTTCAATAATTCAATTAAGAACTCAATAAGGAACAACCATGCATATAAAAAAAGTAACAAACATGAATATATATAAATAGAAAAATCATAATCGACATGCATATAAATATAAATACATATAAATAGAAAAATCCTCTGGTACGACACATAAATATTAAGTCATTAATATTAAATGCTTTTTCCTCAACAAAAATCGACGCCATTAAATCACAGCATGTAAATATTAAATAGTTCTTCCTTTACACCCTGTATACGCTTACACGCGTGTAATGCGGCACCTCTTTTCGCCACGAAAATCCCCACGCGCTCTGTTTTGCTTTGAAAACGTCGCGATTCGCTTCAATCTCCCTGGCATATCGAATTAATCCTGTTTCCAGGGAGTTGAGAGATTTTGGGGGATCGAAACTGAGCCACGACCACGTGTGCACGCACTCCAAGCGTAATGGCTTCATTATACGCCCCTGGATTCCGATGAAAACTTTGATACCGCCTCCCCGGCGATATATTTTTTTTTTTTCCCTCTTTCGTGCGGAATTATCAGGCGCTTTTAAAATGTCAGGGTTTACGCGCACGTCGCTGCGGATTCCATTTTCGTCCGTCGGCCTTTTTTCGACGAGAGTCGACCATCGTTTAGTGGAACTTAACAAGTGGAATTAGCGGATGTGAGTGTTTCTGGATGTGCCATGAATATTTGGTTTGAAAGAGGATTGGCGGATATTTTGTCGGTGTTCCTCGACGTGCTTTTTGAGTGTTTGCTTTAAAGAGAGCAGGTTGAAGAGGAGAAGTGAATGCGTTTTTTTCATGGCTTCGTGTGAAAGTTATTAATAAGCGTAAATAGTGAAAATAATAATAAGGGATTTTTTCTGGGGAGGAATAAATGTTGTGAGTTTGAATTAAAGTTGGGGGAGTTTTGTGAAGTGGGGAATCGTTTTTGTAAGAAATCGTAAGGTGTTTTTCTGCTCTGCTTTTTTTTTCTGTATTGTGGATAAGGGAGAGAATTGGAGAAGAGAGAAAGAGAGCGTGAGAGACTTTCTATTTTACTTTCCGGTGTCTTCTGTTATTCATGATTTTTCTACTGTATTTTTCCTTTGTCGCGAATAGTATCGAAAATCAGATAATTCGAAGAGATAGTTCGAGATATTTTTAAAATTGATTTCTACTAACTTTCTACTATCCACTATTGTTCTATTATATTTTTCCTTTATTGCGAATATCATCAAAAATCAGGTAATCCAGAAAGACAGTTTGCGATATTTTGAGAAATATTCGCTTTGCTTTCTACTAACTTTCTACTATCCACTATTTCTCTGCTGTATTTTTCTTTTAATATTAATAACATCGAGAATTAGATAAACGAGAGAAACAGCCTGAAAAACTTTCGAGTATACATATATTTATATATATGTATATATTTTATATTTTCTTTCTTCTACTGTACTTTTGCTTCATCACGAATACCATCAAAAAATCAGGTCAACGCAAAAAAACAATTCGCGATACTTCCAAAAATACACACTTCACATCCCACTGACTTTCTCTACCATACATCTCTCTCTACTCTACTACACACTTCTCTCCATTCTGCTATACATCTCTTTCTACTCCACTATACACTTTTCTACCACTCTCCCCTCGCGCCAGCAACAATATCGAGAATTAGGTAAACGAGAGAAACAGCCTGAAAATCTTTCGAGTATACATATATTTATATATATATATATTTTATATTTTCTTTCTTCTACTGCACTTTTGCTTCATCACGAATACCATCAAAAAATCGGGTCAACGCAAAAAAACAATTTGCAATACTTCCAAAAATACACACTTGACATCCCACTCCTCTACCATACATCTCTCTCTACTCTACTACACACTTCTCTCCATTCTGCTATAAATCTCTTTCTACTCCACTATACACTTTTCTACCACACTCCCCTCGCGCCAGCGACAATATCGAGAATTAGGTAAACGAGAGAAACAGGCCCTCGAGAGATCGTACCGACGTTAGGCCGATAGGAAGGCGAGAAAGCGTTCACCTGCAGGAAATCCCATGATCGATGCCGGACGGCACAATGTTGCACGCCGCTGGGAACGCGGCCGTATTGTATGCAGTCGAGATAATTCTCGCGCGAGTGCGCCAACTGCAACAACGAGGCTGTGTGCAACTCGATATGTAAACCACCCCCTGCAGGCCCTCCCCGGCCGCGGAGGGGGGCTGGAAACGTTATAGGCGCATTAAACGCGTTTATGGCTCGCGACGAAGGGACAAATCCCAGCTTTGAAACCGCGAAGCGCAGCGCCTGCCCTTTTTTTACTGCTTTTCCCTTTTCAGGTTTTTCTTTATGCCCGCGAGCTGCTTTTTCTGCGCTTTACGAGGCACAGGGTTGTGAAGGGTTGATGCTCGGATTTTGGGGCTTGTTCGCTGGCGATGCTGCTTGGTGTTTGGTTGTTTTTGGGTCTCGATGAGACCCTGGGTTGTTGGGTTTGGTTGGTGTTGATGTGGTTTGGTTTTTAGTTTTTTGTTCAATTTTTTCTTTGGTACTTGGTCTTTTCGGTTCTTGGTGAGACCCTGGGTTGTTGGGTTTGGTCGGTGTTGATGTGGTTTGGTTTTTAGTTTTTTGTTTGGTTTCTTCTTTTTTGGTTCTCGATGAGACTCTGGGTTGTTGGGTTTGGTTGGTGTTGATGTGGTTTGGTTTTTAGTTTTTTGTTTGGTTTCTTCTTTTTTGGTTCTTGATGAGACTCTGGGTTGTTGGGTTTGGTTGGTGTTGATGTGGTTTGGTTTTTAGTTTTTTGTTTGGTTTCTTCTTTTTTGGTTCTTGATGAGACTCTGGGTTGTTGGGTTTGGTTGGTGTTGATGTGGTTTGGTTTTTAGTTTTTTGTTCAATTTCTTCTTTGGTACTTGGTCTTTTTGGTTCTTGGTGAGACTCTGGGTTGTTGGATTTGATTGCTGTTGATGTGGTTTGGTTTTAATTTTTTTGGAGACTTTGATGAGGTTCAGGTTTGTGTAGATGTCTGGTTTCAAGATTTAGGTTTCGAGGTTTGTCAGGTGTTGATGCTCTTTGGTTTTTGGTTCCTTAGTTCTTGATGAGACTCTGGGTTGTCGAGTTTGAAGGCCGAGGTTGATGTTTGGTTTCTAATTCATTTTATTAGTCTTTCGTGAGATCCAGGATTGTCCAGTCTTAATATCTAGAACCAAGCTTTCGTAGCTTTCAACAAGCTTCACTCTCCCCTACTCTTCCTACTCAACATCTCCATCCTTCATCCATCACCACTACCACCATCAAACCCCAACAATCCTCTCTGTCCACCCAAAAAAACCTCATCCATCCTCCATTCACCTTTACTTCTCCCCATAAACAAGCAAAGCTTCATCGTCGCTCCAACAAAACGTGCTGCTCAGAAAGCATTGGCAGCAGAGGCACCAGCCAGCCTCTCCACGGGAACAGGTTGCCAACCTGGAAATAGTGTATATATTTAAAGCCAGATCGGATTATCCACGGGTAGTTTGCGGCTCGTATATTTTATGTAGCGAATCGCAGGGGCGCTTGGCCAAGCTCGAGGCTGATGGAAGGCGCGACTGGAGGCTTTCCAGCACCTGAGACTCCCTGTCGCCCCTGTATTTTTCCTCCTCCTCCTCCTCCTCCTTCTCGAGAGAGAAAGAGAGACATAGAGAGAGAGATAAGACGATAAACCAGGTGGATCATTGCACTGGCGCTAAGCCCACGGGAGTGGCGCTCGAATATTCTACCTGTTCGATTCTCTCCATCGTTCCTTTGACCAAGGAGGACTCGCAGAGGCGTCAGTCCTCGGGGACTGACGGTGTGCGCCTTTGGTTTCGAGGGAGTGGATGTTCTTGGGAGCGACGGGGAGTTCGAAGTAATCTGTAAGGGATTTAGGGGAGAGTTTTATTTTCCTTCGTTTATATTTGGAATTTTTTCAATTTGTATTGGCGCGATGCTTCTTGTTAAAGTGTTCTTGCGATGGTGTGGTAATTGGTTGATAAATGTTTCAATGGTTCAATGAATATTATTGCGCGCTTTTTGGTTGAAACTGCGATCTCCGAATTTGATTGTGTGCTTTATTAGATTGAGGAGGAGGGGCGGGGGTGCGTTTGAAGCGCCGTTTAATGGGTGAATTTTTCCAAGGGTGTATTTTACAAGGAGGGCATTTCTACAAGGGTGTATTTTACAAAGAGTCCATTTTTACCAGGGTGCATTTTACAAGGGTCTGTTTCACAAGGAATAAATCTCCACGCGAGTGTATTTCACAACGAATTAATTTCCATAAAGATATATTGTACAACGAGTACATTTGCTTTAAGGTCGTACTTCACGAGGAATAAATTTCCACAGGGCTCTATCTCACGAATAATAAATCCCCACAAAGCTCTATTTCACCAAAAAATAAATAAATAAATCCCCACAAAGCCCTATTTCACAAAAAAACAAAAAATAAATATATAAATCTCCACAAAACCCTATTTCACCAAAGAATAAATAAATAAATCCCCACAAACCCCTATTTCACTAAAAAATAAATAAATAAATCCCCACAAACCCCTATTTCACTAAAAAATAAATAAATAAATCCCCACAAACCCCTATTTCACCAAAGAATAAATAAATAAATTCCCACAAACCCCTATTTCGCCAAAAAATAAATAAATAAATCCCCACAAACCCCTATTTTACTAAAAAATAAATAAATAAATCCCCACAAACCCCTATTTCACCAAAAAATAAATAAATAAATCCCCACAAACCCCTATTCCGCCAAAAAATAAATAAATAAATCCCCGCAAACCCCTATTTCGCCAAAGAATAGATAAATAAATCCCTACAAACCCCTATTTCACTAAAAAATAAATAAATAAATCCCCGCAAACCCCTATTTCGCCAAAGAATAAATAAATAAATTCCTACAAACCCCTATTTCGCCAAAGAATAAATAAATAAATCCCCACAAAGCTCTGTTTGACCAAAGAATAAATAAATAAATAAAAAAATTCCCACAAGCACCCCTTTCCACGCACTCCAACGACGCTCCACCCCCAAACTCCGTGCCCCAAAGACCTAAATCCCGCGCTCCAAGGGGGGTTGCTTAATACCAAAGGTGTCCCTCCAGCGATCGAAAAGCACGCTCCATCCCCCAGCTGGAAGCAGAGTGTTGCCACGGTCCAGGGCACGGGGGGCGCGCTCGCACACAGGCGCGCGGCCATGGAGGATCGCGGTTTGGGGGTGGGGGGGGGTAGAGGGAGGGGGGATACGCGTCGGCAGTGCTGCAGCGCACAGTGGAAAGTCAGTTCGACGGCGGCGCCGCACCGGACGTACGTGCCAGGACGCGCCTTCTCGATTTCCCCCCTTTTTTTCCTTCCGCGCCGACGCCCCCTTCGCGACCCCCTCGCAGGATCCAGGATCGAGGATCGAGGGATCCAGGGGGAGGAAGAGTGGAAGAAGGGAAGAGAGAGAGAGTGTGTGTGAGAGGAGAGAGAGGAGAGAGGCAGGTGCAGCAAGTGCCTTCTTTTCCTTAAACGCACCCCCTTTGGTAGCGCGCCATCCTACGCCCCCCAGAGAGCGACTTCCGCCGAGGGAGATCCGAGCAGAGATGCTTTCCTCCTCGAGAGCCTTCCCGCCGATCCTCCTCGCGGCGCTCCTGGCCTGCATCGGTGAGTGTGCATCGCTTGGAAGGAGGCTCTTGGCCTTTGGGGGAGGGAAAGGTTTGGTGTTGCCGAGGGAGAAGAGCTTGATGTTGCTGGGAGGGAAATGAGGATATTGCTGAGAAAAGGATGGTGTCTCTTGGAATGGATGTGTTGTTTCTGGGGATGAAGATGCTTGGAGAAAGAGAGAGTGTGTTGGGGTTTCTAGGAGGGAAAGGTTTAGTGTTGCTGAGGGAGAAGAGCTTGGTGTTGCTGGGAGAGAAAATGAGGATATTGCTGAGAAAAGGATGGTGTCTCTTGGAATGGATGTGTTGTTTCTGGGGATGAAGATGCTTGGAGAAAGAGAGAGAGTGTTGGGGTTTCTAGGAGGGAAAGGTTTAGTATTGCTGAGGGAGAAGAGTTTGGTGTTGCTGGGAGAGAAAATGAGGATATTGCTGAGAAAAGGATGGTGTCTCTTGGAATGGATGTGTTGTTTCTGGGGATGAAGATCGTGTGGCTTGGAGAGAGAGAGAGAGTGTTGAGGTTTCTAGGAGGGAAG
>JBCFXI010001158.1:59770-71517 GCA_038496175.1 Ampulex compressa
GTCCAGTACTTGCAATGGTGCTCTGACTATTTTAGTGCAGGTGTATTTTTTTGTGTAGTATGTAATGCTGGGATCTAGTGGAAGGGTGTATTTTTATATGTTATGTTCGTAAATCGCTGTTTATTTTATAGATAATATTCTTCTATAGCTTCATTAATCTAAACTGAGCCTTTAACATCGAACACAGTCTTCAAATACGAAATGTAACCAGAATCCTTGACTCGCTCTACTTAAATTTCTACATCCTTCATCCACAAAGCGGATCATCCACGCCTATCAAACTACCTCCCAAATACAAAACGATACCAATCTAATTCTCCCATATAAAACCCCAAATTTTCATAAACCCTGATCCTCCTCCACATCAAAATCCTCATCCCTTCATCACTCCAGCATCGCTCCTTCATAAAACATCAACCTCCCCCAATTCTCACACGACCAACAATTCCCAACAATTGCCCACAGACTCAGCATTTCCAATCAGGATAGCCAATGAAATTCATCATAAATTGTTCAAGTCTTTATACATAAAGTATAAACCATTCGATTCGATCCATGGCCGATAAAGCGGATGAGAATGACGACAGTGCGAGTCGCGAATGCTAATAGGTCCAGGCATGAAATTATAATTCACTGGCAATCCGCATCTATCGGCGTGTATATCATTGCAATCAGGCCGGCCAGGGGCTGCATAATCCATCCGGACGTAGCGCCTAAATGTGCACCTGCACATTCAACCGCGTCCCCAAATGTGCAGCGATGCTGCCCGATTATCTCCCATCCGCAGGAATCGCGAGGGCGTCTGGAGACGTTTCGAGGATCTGGCGAATTTCTCGGAGGTGATAGAGGCGCTCCTTATTCCCATTTTTATGTTAATAATACGGGGTTATTTGTTATGCGTCTCGTGGACGATACTGTGTGTTGTTTTATTGTGGATAATAGTGAATTATTTAGGTGTTGCGTGGATGATATTAAATTATTTACGTGGGATGTGGATAATACTGAATTATTTAGCTGTTGTGTGGATAATATTAAATTATTTACGTGTCACGTGGATCATACTGTGTATTATTTTATGTGAATAATACTGAATTATTTACGTGTCGTGTGAATAATATTAAATTATTTACGTGTGATGTGGATGATACTGTGTATTATTTTACGTGAATAATACTGTATTATTTACAGGTAATGTGAATAATATTAAATTATTTACGTGTCACGTGGACAATACTATGTATTATTTTCTTGCAAATAACACTGATTTATCTGGATTATATTAAACTACAGTAAATTCAAGTTATATATATGAGTCTTTAAACGACAAATTTAATTTTAAACTCAAATTCTTCCATATAGCACAAAAAGTGGCGTAACAGTATTTATATAAAATTCCAAAATCCTCAAATAAGGATCATAGCAGCTAATCACAGGTTAACGACACATTATATCTTCATAAACGACACACCAATTCGACTTCACTTTAAACAACAAATCTCGTTTCAAATCCAAATTTCCGTATACACAATCCGCATACACACACAGCGTCTTTAATACGCTCGAGGCTCTCTCCTCTTTTTCGTCTCCGCGCGCGACAAAACCGAGAGCCCCGTCGCTAAACGCGGAGGAAAGGCGGGGCGCAAATATTCCAGGCCGTTGCCGCGGGTTGGGAGCCGGATGGAAAATCAGAGAAGTCCCGGTTGTCAAAGGTATCATCGGCCGGCCCTTTGTGCGAACGCGATTGAAGATCGTGTAGTCCGCCTTGGCAGTCGCATCGATCTCCTCCCAGGGCTCCGTAAATAAAATACAGCCTGGCACAAAGGCGCGAGTGAGATGGTGAGATAGATAGATAGATAGATAGAGAGAGAGAGAGAGAGAGAGAGAGAGAGAAATAGAAAAGAAAAAAGGAGGTTCGGAAGGCGAAGGGCCCGTCCAATTTTTCAGGCCTATCGGTCCTGCATTCTTCGACCTATATATTCCTATATATTCCTATATATTATATATATTTATGATATATTTGGAATTTCTCGCGAGGCCTCCGTCGCTTCGAGGTTGCAAATGCTCTCTGAGCAATGGGTTCTTTTTTAGTTGTGCTGCATTTTTAGTCGCGTGCTTTTGTTGTTTGGGGATGCGTGGGTGGTGGACATGTGGTTCTGCTTATGGTGCTACTGTGCGTTTGTCCTTTTAGGTGTGGATTTTTGTCGCTGTTTAAGAAAGCTGTTCAGAGGTTTGATGTTCTGATTTGTTTGATTATTGGTCTTGTTTTGAGTTGCTGTCGATGTGTTTTAGTTGGTGAGAAATCAAAAAGAGTTGTTGCCGGTGCTGCTGCGCGTTTTTCTTTTGGGTGTGGATTTTTTTTTATTAAGTGTGTGTTAAGTGGATTGTTTTATTTAAGAAACCTATTCTAAGATGTGTTTTTATTTATTTGATTAGTGTTATTATTTTTATTTGCTATTGATGTGTTTTTGTTGATGAAAAATCCGTAGATGGTGGTATTGTGTGTAAGGAATCACTGCATAATTCTGTCTTTGCGAGTGTCTTTTTGTATTTTATTTAAAACATCAATGCTAAGATGAGTTAAACCTTGTTTTTTCGTATTCCATTTATTCCGCTTATTATATTCACGTCTCTATCTTATATACAAGCTTTATTCCGTCCTTCGAAATTTTTTAGGTCCTTCAAATCAATCCTTAAAATTATTTAAACTCTTTCAAATCAATCTTCCAAATTTCTAGTCTTCGAAATCAATCTTTAAAAAATCATACCCCCCTCAGATCGCTGTTTAAAATTAGCCAACCCTTCGAAACCAGCCTCTAAAACACCTTAACTCCTCGAAATCAATCCGCGAAATTCCTTATCCCGCCGCAAATTAATCCCCGAACTTTATTAATTCTTCCAAATGAATTTCCGGCGCTCAGGGGAAGCCCCTCTCGATGTCCGTTCGGCTATTGCGCGATTTTACGAGGCACTAAGGCCCTCGAAGTTAGGATCGACGCCATCGAAGCCAGGAAACTGGCCAGGATCCGAAGAAGATCAATGGCGGGACGTGAATCATCCGCAGAACGCGCCACGTCCCTCGCAAATGTCCGGCGTACCTGTGACAGTCGTTAATTATGGAATCCAATCTGAGCCTCTTATCGCGATAATAATCGAAACGGCCTCGTCAATTCGTCAATTTCGATTCTATTCCCTGCCTCTGGCCCGCCCTGAATCAAATTCGAATACGTTAACGCCGAGTTTTGGCCTTTGGCCGATCAAAGGGCGTCGAAGTGATTTATTTCTTGTTCGATGTATCTAGGTGTTTTAGTGTGTGTTTTAGTGTGTGTGTGTGTGTGTGTGTGTGTGTGTGTGTGTGTGTGTGTGTGTGTGTGTGTGTGTGTGTGTGTGTGTGTGTGTGTGTGTGTGTGTTTATGTGTGTGTATTGGGTTGTTTTAAAAGTGTCTTTCTATGCTGTTTATATGCTGCTTTATTCGATGATATTTTTATTATACTAAGGTGGAAGCTGATTTGTTAAATGTTTTAGTCTTTGTCTCCTTTGGTTGGTTTCTGGTTGTATGCGTGATTTAGAGAAATATTAGAAAGGGAATGTGTCGTGCAGTGTTGCTTTTTTATGGAATGGAAGGATTTATGGGATTTAATAGGAAGTTTTGGGATAAACTAAAAAAATATAAGGTTCAGAAAATAAGGAAAAATATAAGGTTCAAAAAGTAACGAGGATTTTACTTTTCTAAAATGAATTTGATCTGCGCTTTTGGGAATTTTCCTTCTCTAGAATGAATTTGTTTCGTGCTCTGGAGAATTCTCGTTTTCTAGAGCGAATTTGATTTGCGTTTTTGAGAATTTTCAGAATTTTCGTTTCCTGGAATTAACTTGATTTGAGCTTTCGACGCTTTTGAGGGTTTTCGTTTTCTGGAATGAATTTGATTCGCGCTTTTGAGAATTTTGAGGATTTTAGTTTCCTGGAATGAATGTCGTTTGCGCTTTTAATCTCAGCTTTGCTCCTAAAACGACGGCCCTTTAAGGTTTTCTTTCTTATTAATAATAAAGCAAGAAAATCACACCGAGCCATATTTGGCAAGTATAGAAGATAGGCCAGTATCGCACTGTTTTTATCTTGCCAAAAATTCAGAGACAAGCAATAAAGTATCAGCAGCCTCAAATCACCAAAAGCAATATCCAAAACTTCTAAAACATCGCTGCGCTTTACTCCATTCTTTCTTCTTTTAACACTAAAACTACCTGCTACTTCCTGCGTATATTTAAAACACCACATACATCTCCAAAAAAAAAAAAGCACCAAAAGCAAAGGGAAATCTCAGTAAATCAATAGGATAATCCAAAAACCCAACAACGAAAACTGTTTTGCCTTCGAAGGGAAGGCTCTCCATTCGCTTCCAAGGTTTCCTGCCTCGATTCAGAGACACTCTATGCATCGATCCAGCGCGAAAGTTCGATGGAGCCGAAATCGTGGCCGGAAATATCCTCGTTAGGCGCCGATAAAACTTGAAATGGTGCTCCAGGATAATTGATCCGCCAGGGGGGGATGGAGAAAAGGTCCGAGGGGGGGAAAAAGGGTTCTGCACATTTCCTCCGACGTCGAGAACTCGATAAAACTTCCGGCAGAATTTCCAGGCGACGCCGCATAATCTTTTTCCTTGTGGGGAAAAGCAGGCGATCTTCGTCGAAAGGAGCTTGTCGCGGCTTTGAGAGGAGGGCGATGCTGTTTTGCGCGTCGAATCCGGGGTAAAATCGGGGAATAATGTCGCGAGAGGGAAAGAATATAAGGGAAAGGGAGGAATGATGTTGAGGGAAGCGTGTTTCTCGGTGTTGGCGGTTCTGAGGTGGTGATATGCTGCTTTGTGTCCGTGGTTCGAGTGGCGTGTTAAATTTCTCGATGCGATAGAAGTTTGTTAGAACACCGTGCGATAATTATAGAGGGTTTGAGGGAAAGGTATAAGAATCGAGTGGTTGATGGTGTTGAAGAATGATTATTTCTTTTTTATTTGTACTCGTAATGTTCGCGCTTATAACAAAAAATCGAGATTGTGTATTATAAAAGTATAATCCAAAGGATAGAAACGGTGAATAGATTACGCGAGTATAATCCAAGGAATAAAATCAGCGCGATACGCAAATACAATCCAGAAATGGTACATTACACAAGTATAATCCAAGAAACACGAACAGCACATTGAAATAGTTATTTACAGTAATAGTGCATTATTCAGAAGAAATATTACTTCATACAAGTATAATCCAAAGAACAGAAACAGCGCATTGAACATATATAATCCACATAATTGAAATAGTACGGTACACAAGTATAATCCACAAAATTGAAATAGTACATTACACAAGTATATTCCACAAAATCGAAACAGCGCGTTACACAAGTATAATCCAAAGAACAAAAACAGCACATTGCACAAGTATAATCCAAGGAACATAAACAGCGCGTTACACAAGTATAATTCAAGGAACAAAAACAGCGCATCGCACAAGTGTAATCCACAAAATCGAAATAGTATATTACACAAGTATAATCCAAAGAACAAAAATAGCACCTTACACAAATGTAATCCACAAAATCGAAATAATGCATTGCACAAGTATAATCCAAAGAACAGAAACAGCGCATTTCACGAGTATAATCCAAGGAGGAAAAACAGCGCATCGCACAAACCTAATCCACGCAATTAAAATAATGCATCGCACTAGTATAATCCAAGGGACAAAAACAGCGCGTTACACAAGTATAATCCAAAGAATATAAACAACGCATTCCACAAGTATAATCCAAGAAGACAGCGCATTACACAAGTATAATCCAAGGAGGAAAAATAGCGCATCGCACAAACCTAATCCACGCAATTAAAATAATGCATCGCACTAGTATAATCCAAGGGACAAAGACAGCGCGTTACACAAGTATAATCCAAAGAATATAAACAACGCATTCCACAAGTATAATCCAAGAAGACAAGGCATTCCACAAGTATAATCCAAGAAAGAAAGACAGCGCGTTACACAAGTATAATCCAAAGAATATAAACAACGCATTCCACAAGTATAATCCAAGAAGACAAGGCATTCCACAAGTATAATCCAAGAAGACAGCGCATTACACAAGTATAATCCAAGGAGGAAAAACAGCGCATGGCACAAATATAATCCACGCAATTAAAATAATGCATCGCACTAGTATAATCCAAGGGACAAAAACAGCGCGTTACACAAGTATAATCCAAAGAATATAAACAACGCATTCCACAAGTATAATCCAAGAAGACAACGCATTCCACAAGTATAATCCAAGAAAGAAAAACAGAGCATTACACAAGTATAATCCAAGGAACAAAAACAGCGCGTTACACAAACCTAATCCACGCAATTAAAATAATGCATCGCACTAGTATAATCCAAGGGACAAAGACAGCGCGTTACACAAGTATAATCCAAAGAATATAAACAACGCATTTCATAAGTATAATCCAAGGAACAAAAACAGCGCATCGCACAAACCTAATCCACGCAATTAAAATAATGCATCGCACTAGTATAATCCAAGGAATAAAAACAGCGCGTTACACAAGTATAATCCAAGGTATCAGCAGCTCCAATATCCGATCGACGACGGCCAGCGAGGCTCGTTTTATCATCGGCCAAAGCCTGGCACGTTCGACGGCCCTCCTTTTTTTCCTGGCAGCCGGCGCGATATCCTCGCAGGGCGCAACTTCCTCCTCGATTCTCGATTACACGTTTAAGGCGCACCGCCCGGAAGAGGCGGAGATAATAATCGTAAGTCTGGCTTTATTCCCACCTAGGAGGGCAACTTGTCTTCTCCCCGGGCCCTTCGCCACGCGGAAAACTTTATTTTTACCAGCCTCCTCGCCTCCTCCATTCCGTTTCACTGCCCTAACCCTTCTCGCAGATTAAAAGTCCTCCTTGGATTTATCGTTGGTTCACTGACAAGAGAGAGAGAGAGGGGGTGGGTGGGAGGGAGGGGCATTTGTCAAGATGATTTACGAGCAGCTCGTCAAAGCGACTCGCAAATCGCAACGTATTTTACTCCTTGGGAATTTCGCTTCTTCTTCGGGTAAAAAAGTGCGGATGGAGAGAAGCTTTCTTCCTCTTTTTTGGCGTGCGTCGATTTGTTCTGTGTGTTTATGCGTGTACTTGGAAGACTTGCTAAGAAGGCACGGTCATTTTTGTTTATTTCTTTATATTCGTAAAGGCGATTATAACAATTTTTTATTTATTTGCGCGTGTGTCTCTATTTTTTTGTGTATTTTAGCTTCCTCCTTCTTCTATATTTTACTTGTTTTTTATTTAGTTTCGATGTTTCCTCTTTGTGTCGTTCACGAATTTCTCGTACGTTTGTCTCTCTTTCTACTCATCGTGTTTTATCGCGATTTTTACGAGGTCCTGGAAACGAGCTTTGCAGGAAGTTGAATTTAATTTTGTATTATTTTTATACATCTCTTTGTCAGCTTTGCGTGCCTCTTTTTTTTTTTTAAGGGATGTCAGTCCGGTTTTGAAACGAAATGGGGTAATGTCGGTTGCAGCTAAACATAGCTGTCTTTTTTTTTATATTATAACGCAGTTTTCTTTAAAATTCGAAATACAGCGTGTAAAAAGGAGATCGAGCTAAAACATATTTATGAAGTAACGATAAAGCACATATATTAAGTATTTCATTATTAATACAAGGATCAAAAGTAACACGCTAAAGTAAAGTAAATACTTCATTATTCTCATCTTATCAATCGTACAAAGCATTAATATTTTCCACCACCAAAAACCACGCGTTTAAAATCAACACACACAGTACATATACACAGACAACATCTCATCGTACATAAAGCTTTAATCCTACAAAGTCTCAACACCACGTATCCAACCGCGAGAAAAAAAAATCACTCCTTCAGAATCGATAGCAAAACGAGGAACGTTCGAATCAATTAAAAGAAAAAAAAAAAGCAAATACGAACCACGCACTCGATGGTGTCGAAGGCGTAAGCCGGATTGCAGGGTTAAAAAAGAATTCGCCAGCCAGCCGGCAGTTTGATCGAGGAAATTCCTTCCTTGCACGCCTTAAAAGCCCCGATCGCGCGCCAGGGCTATTTTAGGATAATTAATTAAGATATAACGGAATACCAGAGGGCTGAAATATTCTTACGGAACCGAGGGGGGAATCTAGGTCATCCGTCGCTTGACGTCACCGGCCGTTATTAACGCTATTTTCATTTTTCATCTCCATCCGGAAGAGAATGGGGCTCAACTGTCCGTCGAGACATCTTAAACCTTTAACGGGTCGCGTGGCAATTTGTACGGTCCAAATTTCCGCCCCCATCGCCCTTGCGCCGATTTTTGGATCAGCCTTTAACGCCTTGGCTGCCGCGCGGAGATCGTCATACGCCTTCCTCGAGGCGCCACGAGACTCGTTCTCATATTTCTTGCATTCGCAGAAACGTGGCTCGCTTCTCGCGTTGTGTTTTTTTTTTTTTTTTTTTTCACAGGGTACAGATTTTTGCGTTGCATTTTGCAGTATTGCCGTGGCTTTTTTATTGGGAGTTTCGTGAGAAGGTTGTGGTGTGAGCTTTAATGAGTTTTGTAGCAATGCTGTGGTGTGAGCTTTGAATGGTTCCTTAGCAACGCTGGGGTGTAATCTTTAAACGGTTGCTTAGCTACGCTGTGGTGGAAGCTTTAAGCAGTTGCTTAGCAACGTTATAGTATATCCTTCAAACGGTTGCTTAGCAACGTTATAGTATATCCTTCAAACAGCTGCTTAGCAACGCTATGGTGCAAGCTTCGAACAGTTGCTTAGCTACGCTATGGTGTAAACTTTGAACAGTTGCTTAGCTACGCTATGGTGCAAGCTTTAAACAGTTGCTTAGCAACGCTGTGGTGGAAGCTTTGAATAGTTGCTTAGCTACGCTATGGTGCAAGCTTTAAACAGTTGCTTAGCTACGCTATGGTGCAAGTTTTAAGCAGTTGCTGAGCAACTCTATGATGTTAAGCTTCAAATAGCTCCATAGCAATGCTATAACCTTTAACAGTATCATAGTAAAGGTATGATATAACTTTCAAATAGTATTGCACCAGCAAAATTTTGCAAGTTCCAGGGCAAAGATCGCTTTAAATCCTTTCCACCTAATTTTACAAAATAACAGTAACAAAATCTGATCAACAAGCACACTAATATATTTCTCCTGATCACACCATGGCTCTAACTCGATGATCAAACCCAAGATAAATTCCCTCCAAGCCAAAACACAAATATACTTATCGATCTAAACTTACCAGGACAACTACAGTAAAATCACATCGACAGACACATTTTTATATGTCACACCATGGCTTTAACTCGATCATCAAACCCAAGATAAATTTCCTCCAAGCCAAAACACAAAAACACAATATAACATTACAAAATAACCGCGACAAAATCAGATCAACAGATCAAACCCAGCATAAATTTCCTCCAGGCCAAAGCACAAAAGCACAAAAGGACGAAATAATATTACAAAATAACCGCGACAAAATCAGATCAACAGATCAAACCCAGCATAAATTTTCTCCAGGCCAAGGCACAAAAGCACAAAAAGACGAAATAATATTACAAAATAACCGCGACAAAATCAGATCAACAGATCAAACCCAGCATAAATTTCCTCCAGGCCAAAGCACAAAAGCACAAAATAACATTACAAAATAACCGCGACAAAATCAGATCAACAGATCAAACCCAGCATAAATTTCCTCCAGGCCAAAGCACAAAAGCACAAAAAGACAAAATAATATTACAAAATAACCGCAACAAAATCAGATCAACAGGCACAGCGATCTACTCCTTCTGATCACGGACCAGCTCTGACTCCACGATCGGACCCAGGTCGAGGCTTTCGATCCGCGTCCGGAGAAATGCAAGCTGGCATTAATAATGCCTCTGGGCGAGGGGTGGCCTCTCGCCTCTCGCCTATAAAAGGGGGCGCGTTTCTGACGCGCACCCTCGGCGGCCCTGCTTTAATTCATCGGCACGAGCCTTGACATCTTTGTACCGTCGCCTCTGAAAGTCTCGTTCCTCCCCCTTAACAGGACCTTGCAGTGTCTTATCCTAAATCTTTCGAGCTGCTCTCCGCGAATAATGCGAGGACACATGGCTCTTCCTCGAGCAAAATTCAAATTAAGACGCGCGATCCTTCGTCGAAAGCCCTTCCTCCTCCTTTTCGAGTGTTCAAAATTGTGGGAAATCGTGGAAGGATATTTGTGAACCAATGGTGGGAGTTTGGGTTAACAGAATACTGGTGATAACTCGTGGTGTGTGATAATATTCGTTTAAAAGCAGGTGATTGTGAGTGAATAATATGTTTCGCTTCTTGGCGATTTGTAAAGATAGAATTTTGATTTTTAATGCTAATACTACTGTGCGTGGCTGTATTGAATATGGGACAAGAGTGGCATTGGGGAATTGAAATAATTTAATTGAACATTAATATTGGGATAATTAGGAACTTTGACTGATGGAGTATGAGAGTTAAATTTTTATTTTTTGATTTAGTCGATTTATAGTATTTACTATAGTAGTTGAATTAATTCACAAACGGTCTCCACGAATATTTGGAATTTTTCTGAAGCATTAGATCAGGAAACAGCAGGTGAAAGGAGACAAATGTCAGAAGTACAGCAATATGTTTCCTTTTTTAGTAATTTAGTGCTTCTGCTTTTGTTGCTTCGTGAATTCCATTGCAAATAAAATCTAGATGAAGAAATTATCTTAAGATTATCGCCCCTGAAGACCAGGACTTCATTCGTCATTTTTCCCTTTTTCCATCGAGAGAGAAATTCCCAACTTCACTTTCTCTTAACTTCTTCTTCTTCTTCTCAACGCTTCTACTTTCCTTCTAGTCACTTTAAGACAAAGACCTTCTCTTCATTTCTTCCTAATTCCATACAGAGATTTCCTCTTCGCTTCTCTTTCACTCCAAACAAGGACTCCTCTCTAATTCTCCAGAAATTCTAGGCAAAGACTCAATTTCTCCTTAATTACGAACAAAGACTACTTAACTTCTTCTTAATCGGAGGCAAAAACTTCCAATTCCAGACTCATCTTATTCTTCTCTTCATTCCAAAGAGAATCTTCTTCATTTCTACTTAATTCCATACGCAGATCTCCATTTGTTCTTCGACTGAAGGCGAAGACAGATCGCTCCGGGTTTCTCGTGCACATCGAATAATCGCGGCTCTCATCGAGCCATCAATAACCAGCAGGCTTCGGGAAATTTCAGGAAAATCGGCCACGCCTCGACTCCTATTGCGGAGGCCCCTCCATTTGCAATTCCTCGGTAGGACTTTGGTTAAATTCGAACTGGGAGCTTCATTAACCATTCCTCCTTGGCTGCTTGTTACGTCGAGCCCGAAAATTAAACGTCCTGCCTGGCTTTTAATCTGCCCGCCGTTCTCGATTTCCTTCCACGAATTGGGCTCTCGAATAAATCGATCCTCGATCGATCTGCCCCGAGGAAGGAGGCGCTCTTCGATTTTTATTCCTCGAGATTGTTAACACTTTAACCAGCGATTTCACGATCTTCTCCGCGCCTTCTGAGTCTGTGCGCGAGCTGATGTGGATGATATTGGGTTGTTCGGAAAGTAATTTCGTTAAGTAAAACCACCTGAACCAGTTTTTTGCCAGCAAGGACCAAAACTTTTATGAGAGGGGAATTATGTTACTGCCAGAAAGATGGCAA
>JBCFXI010001159.1:0-71473 GCA_038496175.1 Ampulex compressa
TATATATGCGCACACACATATATATATAATTTTTTTTTTTTAATATGATTGGCTTATCCTTATGCAATGTTACTGGTGTTTCTTGGAACTTGGCAAACAATATCTAAATGCAATCTATTCTGCAAAATAATACGACGTCCAACAGCATAAAATTTGATCGGTAACATTATAAGGTGGAGGTAAAATATCCTTTACATAAATTACAGTTATTTCATCCAATGAACCAAATATTATCAAAGTTATTAAGGATATTCGACTTTTAGAAAAGGGCAAAATTATCATAGTATTGTATATCTTTTGTACATTGTATGATACACACGGTTCGACAGTATTTTATCGCAATTTATGTAAAAGAAAAAAAAGGAAAGAAAAAAACATTACAGAAAAATAAGAAGAACTTTGTCATTATGCGTTGTGGCAATTATTTTGTATATGCTTAATTGGTGTTCAGCAAATTCGTATATATCAACTGTCGTGACAATAATGCGTATACAGTCAAATCAACACAGACACAATCATGTTTTATTTGAAACATTATATTTAGATCTAATGTAACAAAATTATCGTATAAAATAAAGACAAAAATATGATTCGAATGACAACAGGTCAAATAAAAATTCCGAAAAAAGTATTTACTGTCACAAAATCGATACCGTCATAACGAGCACAATGGATGAAACATTTTTAGGCCTTTTAATTTTAAATACATGATGGATGTCCATACCTATTTTGTGCAAACAACGCCAACCTAAATCGTAATCAACTTATTCTTTTTACCAATGCAATAATCGGCACGTAATTGCGTTATTTTGGTTATGATCGTTGTGTAATTTAAATTACGCAAATGACAAAGTCGTTATTAAACAATTTGTTCCATAATTTGCTTCGTTAACCTGAAAAGTATAAAAAATTTCCTATAAATATTCGGTACATTACAGAAGTCGAATAGCTAGGAGTTCTCGATCTAAAATTGATCTAAGCTAGATGTTATTAGACTTATGCAGTGATGTGAAATGTTCTGCTGTAATGACGAACTCACTAGTATGTAGATGCTTGTGTCGCAGTTATCTTACTAACTTCTGGCAATAAGATTAATCAATAATAAAGCAAAGAGAGACAATAGTATAGCCATGTAATTGCAATATGCAATTATAAGCAAATCATAAATTCCTAACAAATACATTTGATAAAAAGGTTTTTTTTTACATCCTAGGTTCTTGGTGACTTATGAAAACATACAATAATATTAATAATAATTAATAATATAATAATATTAATAATAATATAATATTGATTATAATTAACTATAACGTCCATAAAGTATTTTTCGTCGCCGTTTTTTGTACACGTTTACTAAAAACATTTCTTCCGTTTCTTGTTGAGAAAATAAATATTAATATTAAATCTGAAATATTATCTCGTTCTTTATCACTGTTCTGCATCACTCAAACTACTGTCTTTCTTTCATGTCACTAGTTACAGTTCGTATTATAGTCTAATTGGCAAACTGATTTGCCTAGTAAGTTTATAGGCCTCTTTATAATGTGGAACATTGCCGTATCCTCTTCCAATTCTTCCTTTGATCTTACGCACAAACACTGCAATTTATTGCAAATTCATACCATATTATACTCTGATTTCTCACTTTACACTATAATTCAAAATAAACGAGTTGATCGCTGCTCGCAAAGATTAAAAAGCTTTAGAGGCCTGTGTCAAGAGGTCACCTATGATTGCTGCTGCTTTGATCGTTCATATCATACAGAACTTGTGCGATTGTTCTTGATGATTCTACATTACTTAATGCCACACCCGCCAAATGAGGCTCGTACGCTCTAAGATGCCTAAAGAAAAGTTTATTTCATTAGCATCATACGATGGATCAATCTTCAAGGAAAAATATGTCAGACCAAACACCTACCTTCTGCCATGCGTTGAGTATATGACTAGGTTTCTGAGAATGAGAGCTGCCGTCAGGCGAATACTTTTGGTCACCGGACCTTCGTTGTCGTCCTGTTAAAGAAACAGCATATATTTAAACTCGAAAGGTGTGCAATTCGTTTTTTAATTTTTTTTTTTTACATTTCCATGTACGATAGAAAAATAAGTAACAAACGGTAACTCGTAATTTGAAAACTGAAAAAGAAAAGTTACATACGTGGACACTGCAAACATTTTCGTGATACATCCAGTAAGCTATTATGAGTGCATAAACTAAATTCAAATAAATAATAACACGTATTGCAGCTTAATCGTAACGTTCAAATTCGTGCACTAATCTAATAGATTTGACCTGTATAAACAGCAATTTACTAAACATTAGAAGTTATCTTATTTTTCCATATCCATATTTTACGAGACTGAACATGATCGTGCATAGTCCTGCATTTTGGAACGCATTATGGATCATTAAACACATTTCACAGTGATTGTACAAAATAATGCAGCATAAAATTAGTTACAGCATGCGACATGAAAACAATGAACTTTATATTCAAAAAGCATTTCATGAACTTGTCTAATTTACGTTTATTTCTTTTCTGTAGTAATGCATAGAAACATGAACATATGCATTACTAAATTTACTCACTAACAGCACACAATTACGGTACTTATATCGGATAGATCGTATTCTTAAAGAATCTCTTTGTTTGCCTATAGAACGAAATATAACGAAAGCAAAAGAAATGGCGGTGTAATATGTCTCTAATTAATTTGCATTCCAAGGTGAAGAGAGCCAGGAGGACCAGCACTTTTGGAGCAGAATAATCACCAATGAATGATAAACCTCATAAATGAATCTAACTTAATCGCTGTGCTTATGTTTAGATGGACACTCAATCTATGTCCTTTTGAACAATTAGTATTTTATTTTAATGTCCATTGCTACTGCTCCAACACCGTTCTGTCGCAAGTAATTTAACCGCAGATCACGAATAAAACATGGTAATACTAACTACAAAATGAAAAGATAATAAAAATCATGCTATAACAAACGGAATATAAAAATGGAGAAGACAACGACACGGTGTGCAAAAGTAAAGGAAGTAAAGCGCAAAAAAAAAGGCGGCAGGGGCAGCACACAAGGGCTGTGGCTGTGTTATGAATCCTTCCCAATTTTGAACACGTTTTTACCTGTTCTGGTGGAGGATTTTGCCCAGGTCTGGGGGAAGAAGAGCTTGAAGTGGCTGCAGCGGGCTTGGTTGGCCTTTGCTGCTTCGCCAGGAGAATAAGAAATTTAATTATATTAGCGACAAAAGTTCAATAGACGTGAAGATCCAAGGGATTTTAAAGAATTGACCGGAGTATTAAAATAGTTGAAAGGTAAGGCCTACTTATTGTATCGCGAAGACCACAATCACTTGGTATAACACTCTACTACCTTAGATTACCACCATAATGGAAATGCTTGTGTTTGCTTCTCTTGTCGAAAGTATATTACAGTGTACCACAGATCTATTGTCACATGATGCATGACTTCATGATTTCTGTATATCTATAAATGGATATAACGATATAGAACGTTTCGTACCATAAGCTCCTTGGGGTTCACGAATTCCAAAGCATGACGCTTGATAGCATGGAATGCTGCATTGGGTGCGTATCCAGGATGATGCGGTGTCGGTGCTGTAGATGTACAAACTTCGGTTTTTCCAGTCACTGTTAATTGTTTCCTTCTCATTGACATTGTCTAAAACATCAAGACAACACCGAATAAAAGATTTCTTTGCAGATAAACGAGAATGATACGTAAGGAAGCAACTTGACTTACATCCGCATTGCAGTGCCTATCATACAGATGTGTCATTAGTGAAAACCTTCGTCTTTTCAACGCATCGCAGCTTGCCCATAAACATAATATCTCTTCCCCACCGGTTGGACAATGAGCTTCGCATACATGAAGATATACTTCGTGCGGCGTCTTAAATTGCCTGTGGTAATACAAAGATTAGACGTATAACAGAGGTAAACGGGGAGAAGATTGACAATAAAAGACAAATAACGAGGCAACGTCAAAAGAGAGTTTTACAATCACCTTAGACATCCTCGCCATTCGCACAGATATGCATTGGGATCGATTTTTATCGTTATAGTTTTGCTCTCCAGGTTCGATTGCTGATTTTGACTCGTGGAGGGCTTAGATTCTGGCTCCATGGAAGTTGAGGAACTGACGGTCTTCATCATTTTCGCAGGTGTTTTGACGGGTAAACCATGAGTGGCGGCCGCTTGATGCGGCGTAGTTGGCCTAGTGGGCGGCGGCGTCGATGCCGGAGTCGGAGTTACCACTCTGGATGGTACGCTGGTAGACACTGAACTTTGCTGGGCCATAGCCGGTATCGTTACTGTCACCGTGTTCTGATTCGTTTGTGCTACTGAACTGTTAACTATGATGGAAGTCTGCGGGATTGTGCCTGACGTCGGGACGAGCGGTGGAGGTATATTGCCAAGAGCGGGACTCTGCAGAATGGGACGTGGGACTTGCGTCACGACTACCTGCTGTCCTTGCGGAGTGACGGCTACCATTTTCTGCGGGGTCGGTTGTGCGGTAGCCTGCGGTTGCAGAATTATTATTGTTTTCGCACCGGTCCCTTGCTGCTGCGTAGTTTGGGCCACGAGAACGGTTTGCGCCTGGCCCTGCACTAGCGCCGTTTGCGGTTGGGCTAGAACGTAGTTTTGGCCGGGGACGCCCCCAGAAACGACGTATTGGAGCTGCCCGCCTGCGCTCTGCTGCAACAAAACTTGCGGCTGTGGTTGTGGCTGCCTGCCTTTTACAGAGCCAGTGGGGATGATAACTTGATTATTGGGTTGAATGGTTTGTTGGACGACGATCTGTCTAGGAGTGGCTACTATAAGTTGTTGCTGCTGCTGTTGCTGCAGGTGCTGCTGTTGTTGATGTTGTTGATGCTGTTGCTGCTGCTGCTGTTGATGTTGCTGCTGCTGCTGCTGTTGATGTTGGTGCTGCTGCTGCTGCTGCTGCTGCTGCTGTTGGTGCTGCTGCTGCTGCTGTTGTTGCTGCTGCTGCTGCTGCTGCTGCTGCTGCTGCTGTTGCTGCTGCTGTTGCTGTTGCTGCTGCTGCTGCTGCTGGCTAATTTGATTTATGAATAAATGTGGTTCCTCTTTCACAGTGGGTGACGGTTCATCCTTAATGACATTGACATGTTCATCAAGATCCGTTTCATCCTCTATACAATCTGCAGCTAAGGCAGCGTATAAATTTGCAGCAGTGGACGAAACTGTTGCTTTCTCACTATCTTTATCATCATCCTGTTCTTCTGACTTTGTACTTGAGACAGTGGATTCAGCCGTCATTGAATCAACTGCCGGATCGGGAGATATTGTTCCGTTGGAATATTTTAGTTTTTTAACGTCTACCTCGTCCAAGTCGCTGGCTGCCCTTTTTATGCCTCTTGGAGGCTCGATCAATGTATCTTCGCAGCCCTCAGTCTGAATAACACTACCGTCTTCTACTTCCACTTTTAATTTAATGTCAGTTGGAGATTCTTTTAGCACTTTCTTAATGTGATTTTCCACTAGATCCATACCCTTTTCATTAATAGAATTCTTTCCCAGTACACCGTTCAATATAGGCTCCTTATCGACTTTTCTTTCTAGGAGGTCAGCGAGCATCATACTTTGCAAAGGTTTCTCTTTAGAACTGATACTCGATGAATCCTTCGAGGATCCATCATCCTGGGCATCGATATCCATATTGCTTGGCGCACCATTCAAAAGAATTCCCTCGAAGCTAGTCAAGGAATTCTCCTCTTCAACTCCAACACCAGAACAATCTCTACTACCACCTATACCACTGCTCGATGCCAAAGAATTGTTAGTTGAATCTGAATCTTCGGCGATTGAAGTACACATAGTTCTCATATTAATCTTATTTCCAGCAGTTAAATTTGTTAGCGGCGGACGGCAAAGCTTTACCGTCGAAGATATGTGATTTTCCGTCGAGTTCAATATTAATGTAGTAGATGTTGTAGGTATTGTGATTTGATTGACACTTTCATTATCATTTACTTCAGTCTGTAATGCATAGTTAGAATAATCAGACGCTTCTTCTACAATAAGTGCTACACTAAAGAAGCTATGAATCTTACCTTGTCACAATTATTCGTCATAATAAATTTGGCTCCATTAAGCCTTTGTATCTTTTTGGCAGGAATGGGTGCTATTACTGGTTTTTGTTTCGCATTTGTAGGGGTCTTTGGGGCAACTGTTGCTAAAGTAGCTGCGGGTGCAGGAGGTTGTGCCACGTTGGTTAACTGCTGTTGCAGTAACCTTTGCTGTTGTTGGCGTTGTGCAACCTATTGCAATGATAAAATTAAAATCCATACACGCCATTATATACTTTCCTATGTGGAAAAAATTAATATAATCCTTCCTATGTTTGTAACTACTTTTTAAGTATTCAATCCTAAAACACCATGCTGTTGTTAGTACAATATAATACTATTAATTTTTTTGTTTAAACCACAAATAATCACTTTGTTATAAATCATACAAAATTCCTTGCTGTATTACGGTATCTGCACAATAAAATAGGGGAGGATAGAATAAGTAAAATCTATATTCGAGAACAACAAAAAATTATATAAATATAAAATCTAATAACCAGTGCTACACTCTAAACGCAGACACTAAATAAAAAGGCATAAAAAATAATATCAGGCATACATTCATTGGAAATTTACCACTCTTTTGGATGTCACTACCTGTAGATTTTCAGTTTGATATTGCATATCCTTTCAGTAAAAAAAAAAGATAAGAAACAGTATAACCAGTGCACTAAGTTGCTATTATTTTGACCGTAGGGTGTAGTACAGAAAGAAAGAAAATAAATAATTTAAATAACTGATTACCCCTGCTTTGCATTTCTTACACTAAAACATGTATTATAACTACAAGTTCATAGTTGCCTTCGATATCTTTACACAATAGAACTAAGAAATAAAAAAAGACTTTCTAATAAATCAATATGCTTTCTCATAGACAAAGTCCATATATTCTACTTTTCAAAAATTACTACTGTCTTATTCTTGTTAATATACAACGATGATACCTGGTTGCTGGTTATTAGCTGGTTGGCACTGATGCTGGATGCGATGCTAGCAGTAGTGTTTGTTACACAGGCAGTAGGAGTAGACACACAAGTCGCAGCAGTACTGGGCATGCAGTCGCTGCTGACCGTTACCTTAGTAGCCAGGAGGCTTTTTATTATGGAACTGGATGTAGTAGCGCTTCGACTATCTTCCTTTGAAACTACCTGGACTATTTGAGATTGCGGTTGCTGTTGAGTTTGGGAACCACTAGCCAGCAGTGCCTGACTCAAATGGGGATGTGATACTGACACCTGATTAACAATGATTATACATCATTCTAGCGTGTTATGATAAAAAATATTTTGGATATGTTCGAATAAATAAATACGAATTCATCATGCTAGTTTGCTGGAAATATAAGCAAGAATATCTTTTTGTATAATTTCAAAAAGCATAGAGATTATTTTGTGTCGACAAACTTATATTCAAAGTCAGTTTTGCATCGATTACTTACTGACATGTTGACTCATGAAACACTGCCTTATTACGATTTCCAAACATTCCCGTTGCATTAAATATTCGACTTTATACTCGAAAGAAATTATAGTGAAACCGCAAATATTCCTTGCGGATTAGCATTACATATGCAATGTACTAAACGTAGTGAGCGTCGAAGAAATTTGAATGAGCTTGTGACAAAGAAAAAAAATTATAATGACTTTTCTTAGTAAGTTATGTAGATAAATATTAAATCATAAAAGTACAATATTGAATATTCTAGCGTAACTCGACATAGCGAATGCAAGATTAAGATACAACCAAAAATACTTTTAAAAATTAAAAGGCACTTTAAACATGCTAGAATTTGTTATACTATGCTATTACTGAAAATATCATTATATTTGCGCAATGTGTATTGGAGTATTCGTCTCTGCGTATTTACATGCACACGTAACAATGGGGCACACAGGATGTAAAGCGAGCAAAGTACAGATTTGTTAGGGAAGCCCATGTTAAAGTAGCATATTAAACAAGAACCAAAATAAGAACCAAGGTCATGAATGAACGGTAGAGAATGGTACAGAGCTAGGACTCGGACCCACCTGACTCTTAGAATCAACCTTGGTGACAGGAATTTGGGATTGACTCAAAATGTTGGAAGGTGGTTTTGGCGGGGCAGACAACTGGGCTTTGAGGATAGGAGATGCAGGGGCTGGAGTTCTTTGAGGCCCAGATGCAGGATTGTCTAGGGCCGTGCTATCAGGAGCAGGACTTATATTCTTGACTGTACGCTGTTGTACGGGAAGCACCTTTACTGGAGTTGCGTTGACTACTGGAATTGGAGTTGTATTTGTCCCAACTGCGGTTTGGCTCGGATAAGTGATTTGGGCAGGCGTGGCCCGTAGTCGGATTCCTTCGTAATACTGGGTACCACTTGTTTCACCTTTAATTGGATTTGGCCCGACAGTTCCACCAAATACAGATCTACAAATACAACCATAAACATTTATTATACAAAAGCACTTCTTCATCCTTGAATAAATTCCAACTGCAAGATGGGCAATTACCTAACGCATCTTGGAAAATGAAGCGGCGCGATTACGCCCCTTCTACCGATTTTTGTGCAACAACCGAGATACTTTTTGTACAGCTCCTCTTGCTCTATTCGCACGCCTGGTGCAAGTTCAAAAGTGGCCCTAAGCCATCCTAAAGCAAACTGTTCGTTTTCTTGAATAATTTGTTGATGAGCGTGCTGCTGCTGAAGCGAATTTGCCGTCTCCACCGCTTCTACGTGAGAAAAAAAGAAGTAAATACCAACAACCAATAATGCGTACTTTAAAGTCTTACTCTGGAGATATTTCCTCAAGGGGGGAAAGGAGGGATGAAGCAAAATAATAATAACTCTATAATAATGAAACGTTAATTGGCATTTGTACGCACTGTGCGTTGTAGATTTCGTTGCAGTTGCGGCCGGAGTGGTTGGCCGAGAAGGCGCTGGACTAACTGGGGCCGGCGTTGCAGTGATCGTGACCGGAGTAGGTGGAACGGATGCGGACACTGTCGTTGCCGGAGCGACAGGGGTAACGGGTGCGTTCTGCGTGGTGCTCGTTGGGACTGTTATGGTAGATACCGTCTCGACCACTCTCATCAAAATGCAGGCTTTCGGACCGTAACTTTGGGCCTCAACGGTAACAAGAGCGACTAACGTGTCGATAGCTCCGCGTACCCGCGCGACGCTAGTGCACGGCCTCTCACCCAAAGAAGTTAAAGCATACAAACATTCCAAAGTATACACCAAAAGAGCTATGTCGCTTAATGCTAGAAACCTGAAAGTAAGCGTGTATTCGTTTAATAACTGCAGATAATTACACGATACGATAATTTTCGCGTGCAAAGCGTTTATGCACACACGTGCATGAATATAAATTGTCGATAAAGCGATGCTCGATAAATCGTGAACGATCCAACTTACCTGCATATGAGTTCATATACACCATCCTCCAAACCGAAAGTAACAATTTCTTCGTTGCTGTCTTGCTGACTGATTTTGTTAAGCACCTCTAAGCAGGAAATAACGATAAACCTGTCCTGGGACTCAATTCCCTTGGATACGCACGAAAGCACGACATCCGTTATCCTCTCGCCAGCCTCTTTTAAAAGTATTTCGTTCGCTATATTTCCCAGTATATCGAAACCGAGCTGATGCAAATTACTCCACCTCGCCCTCACGCAGAGTAAGACAAATCTCAGAAAACATCGATTCCTGCCCAAAACCGTAGCGTTCTCCGGCGTGAAGCTTAGATTTCGTAGGATCGATGCTATTTGTAGTACACGCTGTCCGTACGGGTCTTGAGTACCTAACGTCCGCCCGACGCAAAACAAATCTTTGTCCTCATCCTCGAACTTTATGGAATTTTGGTTTTGATCTTTAAAATTCTCGTCCTGATGAGAACCGATTGTATCTAACCGAGTACAATCCGGGAGTACCTATAAATTTACATCTTGTATGAAAACATACGTTCCAATACCCACGGAAATTTTTTATTCGATTAAAAATAATGCAACGACACGCATTTGAAAGGTTCGTTATAACGAATATCTTATGATTTATCAACCACACCATAACATTGAGTAAAACCAATTGATGATTGAAAGAGCAACACCGGGTGTAATTCCAATATCAGAGAAAGAATCCGTTGCGCGAGGTCCGTCAAAGGGAGAATGCAAGAAAGGGAGCCTCGTTAGACGATATTCGCTGCATCGGTCGATGCCTACGGAGATCGTGCAATTGAAAGCTCACCCCATCGACTTCCATCGGCGCCACAGTCCCCTCGTTCTCTGGCGCGGCGGCGCTTTTATTTTGCTTTTCCTTCTCCAAGGTCTTCCGTCTAGAGAACGTTTGCAGACTGGCCGCCGGCTTCTTCATAAACGTCCTCTCATTGGTGAGATCTATCACGTCCTGAGAGTCGAGGACGTCCGACCAGAAGGAATTGATCGAATAGTTCCTCACGCGAGAGTAGACCTCGATGAAGAGCTGCCGCGTGCCGGGAGAGTCGAAAACACCCGCGTGCGCCAATAGGATGTTCACGAGACGTGGATACTTGTCCAGGCGCAAGGTGTGCTTACCCTCGTTCGAGAGTAGCGTGCAAACATTTATGGCAAAGTCCTGCTCGTTCGGGAGGGGCGAGAGAAGAGACAGCGCGAGCTTATCGTAGTTGGATGGCTTGTAAAGGTCCGAAGAAAGGCCATTGTAATCACGGAGAGATTCTGGAAGAGAGATAGAATTTAATGGAAAATATTATATGCAATGTTTGAGGTAAGTATATAATATTCGTGATTTAATCGTTTCGTTCGCGGATTATATAGAGTAAGCCGGAACCGGCTGACGATTTTGGAAGGGTGATCATAATGAGAATCGTCAAGCCTTTAGTAGCTGATGCTATATGCATCGTACGTTATGTTTGTTTCTGCTGCATTTCTCGAGCAAAAACAAGAATTCCACTTGCGATTAGTATTGCAGATGAATGAGGCGTTGACACAATTGAGTAGGCATGATTTTGGACTCGTCGTTATTATCCATTTGCATTGTATTCATATTATGACGCAATCTGAATGAATTTCACAGGTTCGCTGGGCCGCGAAGAAATACGAAAATCAGACGTATGTATATGCAAAAATACTCGATCAGTATGAAACATCGCGATTGTTAATTTAAAATTGAATGGCATTAGTAAATTACTGTAACACAGCGTTTTATTTAAATATCTCCTCAGTTATATTCCTCTTTGTAAAGTATAACACGGGTACAAACACGTTTTAGGAATAAGTACACACTAATTATTCTAAAGTAAAACCGAATCTCTCATATATGATGCCCGCAGGATCTCTAAAAACGTTTTTCGTTAAGGAACGTCGATTTATATCGTTCGCTTTTGTACTGATCACCAGAACAATATAGTTGGCGCGTTTGCAGTATATACAGTGCTCAACTGCGGCAGATAATGACTACGTGATACAACTAAAATGCGAAAACTGCATTCGCGCATAGATAATCGTTTAATCTCCAACTACCATGCTGGAGGAAAGGTACCACACAACATTGCGGATTCACTGAAGTATCCAAAGTATTTTTAATCCTTCAATATAATACGACAGAATAATATATAGCTGGTACAGTTATGATATATAGCAATTAGTACATAAATTATCTGGAAGATGGAAGTATGCATAAAAAATACCAAGAAGGTCGTGAGCAACTGGTGTGATCGACAAATCGCCTGTACACCGTAAGTAGGTTGTTCTCGGTCAGGGCCAGGTTTCTACAAAGCACCACCCGTTCTACCCATCACGAGAAAAGTTCCTCTACAATCTTTACTTTTTGTTTGTACTTAACAAAATATATAATTAATCCAATCCACCCCCCTTATTCTAGACAGCCGTGAACTCTCTCCTCAAGACCTCTCCGTTGTCTTAATATTATCATAATCCGACACAGAAACAGAAAATAGAAATGCACATAATCGATTTCTGTAAGCAGCCGTAATTCAATTCAATGTAATTTTTGGCACTGGTTTTCTCATAGACTGATTACAGCTCACAAAATTTTCTCAAGTCTGTCCGTCCAAATAACTCATAATCAATTTTGTGTTTGACTTTAATTCATTTTTGGTAGGTTTTTTTCGTATTTTTTCACGATTATACTTGTTTATCTTTTATCAAATTATTAAATTTGAGTCTATGTCATTGTGATAAGAACTCCACAAGAGAGTCGAAACGTTGCTTTTATTAATAAAAATATTGATTTTGATACTGATTTAATTAATCGAATCGTTATTTTTATACTTTAATCCACATAAATTCCATATTAGAGCTTATTCTTGAAGGGAAATCCATACACCATATCTTGCACTCCGATGTAGTGATAATACTTCCTGATCGAAACGTGAGAAATATTAAAATTTTGTCTTCATCAAGATTTTATGGGAACGTGATCTTTTAATATGTTGATGAATTTCTGACCTAGAATGATGATACAAGAACTGTTCATATAAGAACTATAATCAACTCACTACGCAATCACATTTGTTTGCGCGATATTTCCGATATGAAAGGAATAATTTTCTGATAAAAAATGGAAGACGTCTTGGTAAACATTTTCTAACAGTACGTAATTGAGATTTTCGAACAGTATTTGTAGCGCAATATTATCAGAAATTGCAATAATCTTATGTTGAACATTACCAGCAGAATGAATAAAGACAGTAAAATAAAACAGAGTGAGGGTTGTACATAAAATCGGCTATTGATCGGATTCTGAATATTTAATACCTTGTAGACAAAATAGCACACTTCTCTGGGTAAGCAGAAATTCATTTAAAATACCTCAAAAGAGAGAATAAAATTTTTGCTGCATATCTTTCTCTCAAATTTGTCCACGTTGTGGTATTAGTTGTATACATGCTATTTTGCCTCTTATATGATTTTAAAGTAATATGTTTATACGACAACTTAAATCATATACCACGAATAAAATAATAGATACAATGGTCAAACGAATGTCACATAAACTATGTTAATTCGATAACACCAAATTCTGATAACTGCATAATTACAATAAAATTAAGCAAAAAACAAAATGTTGACAAATAATCTTCAGTATTTCCAACGTTACTTCAGTGGAGAATCGGTGTTTATGATAAACTCAAATTCGTACTGCATATAAATTGAAATGTAACAATAAATCAATGCTGAAAGGAGTTTATCGTATTTACGTATACACAAATGATACATAACACTATTCTCTTAAGGGACGTTTGCTTCCGTAAACTAACTGCTGCAGATAACAAGCATAATTTAACATAATATATGTAGTGTGTCACGAATCCGCGTTCAAAGATTATACGATGATCATACTTTGCCCCAGATATCTAAGTAGAAACAGGGTATATCGGTACTCCAGGCAACGGATGACTCGTCAGGAAAACTTTTCTCGAATATGTATTTAATAGAAAGTAAAGAAAATCAGGAAGCAACGTATCCCGCGAATAGACCGGCCCATCCAATCCTGTCCTCCAGAGGCAAACGCAGTGCGTGCACGACGGTGTTAATTGGCCTCAAAGTCGGACAAGCGCCGTAACGAGAGGTGCCGTTACAGAGCAGTGGGAGGCCCGATGCGCCGATGCACCGATGCATCGATGGCACGCGGTCCAGACGTCGCTAGCCGCAGTCGCAGCCGCTCGTGTCGATGACGGCTGGATTCGGGCGACGCACGTAGTACAGCCAAAGGCATGGTGGGGTACGAATCGAGAGTCACGGGAGCATCACGCAGGCGCCGAAGGCGCCGTATTATACTGGGACGATCGAGGACTGACGGAACACCTATCCCGCAAACGCTTATTGATTGTGACTCTCGTCTCCTGCCTCTCGCTCTTTCTCGCTTCTCGCCTATCAACCCGTTCTCCTTGCTCTTTTCCTGTCGGATTTGCCTCCTTTTCTTCTCTCTTTTTTTACGCTTTGCGTTTGACCACACAAACCTTGCGCGGGTCGTTGACAAGTTGCCGAGCCTATGCAGCTGCAGTTGCCCGGCTCGACTTTTGCTGTTTCTGTTTGACCCGTTAACCCGCGCTATTTATCGATCTGATATTTTGACAGAAATCTGTTTTACTAATGAAAGATTTAATGAGAGATGTAGGAAATTAATGTCATCTTGCGATCAAATTAAAAGGGAAGGAATAAATTGATTTATTTTTGGCTATACTCATTTCTGTGTGGTCACTCGTTTTCTATTATTCATTTGTGGTCCGAAGTTGAGATATTTTTGAATTGCGATATACCTCGTCATGCGCACATAACGAAATGAGATCCAAAATTAAATTTCGGAATAATGGCGATCAATGATACTTTCTCAGTGACAGATATACCGATTGTCAACGCACGTATAAATGCAAAAAAAAATACAAAATATATGCTACACTTAGATTCTTCTCATCAAAGTTTATCATGCGTGTAAATAATTATAAGAACATGGAAGAATACGTATAAGAGTCATTAAAAGTCAATATTCAAGATATCTGTTGATATATCGATAAGCCTAAAGCCGTTAATCGTAAAGCTCACGGGCGATATACTAAAACAAATTTCGGCAAAACAAAAATAATTTATAGAACTGCAGTATTTCAGGTCTGGAAAAAATTAAGCTAGGTGCAAATACTGTACGTTTAAAATATTATTGAAAGAAATACTTGTAGGGTAAATTATTAATTAGTCATTAACAAAAAAAGTTATCAGCGCATATATTTCGACATGTCACTACTGAGTACTTGGAATATTTAAATAAATCATACAAATTATGTATTAAAACCATTCTATTTTGAGTCTGCATTGCGCTTTATACTTGTAAATGGTTTGCGTGCTTTATTTCAATCATCTATATTGTATAAAGCGTTTTGTGCATTAGCCGAAAAATTCGCCCGCGGTATTAACTTTCACGCGAAAACTCCAGGGAGTGGAAAAGGCCCGGTTTTTTGGGCGCATCAAAAAGAGGTGCGTGGATTAACGTCCGGTTGTCGGGTCAGACCCGAATTTCACCGAGGTCGTCCGAGTCGCCTCAAAGTACTGAGTTACCGAACTTCGGTTTTCGGCGACTCCGTGTGGTGTTGCCGCAGCCTTTCTGGGCGTGGGGAACGAGGAGAAAAGGGAAATAAAGAGAAGCAGCTGTGGGAGTCACCGGTCTGACACGAGGCAATATCGTTGTACGCTTGCGCACCGAGTATAGACCCGCGTTCCGGCAGTCAGACCGCGGACTCGGTGGTGTATGCTCTTTTCTATGCGTGCCATGATTATTGGCCATTAAATTATCTTCCGTACATTGTATGCGTTTTACTTTTGACCCCTTCCTACGCACGCGTTGCTCCGCACGAAAAATCGTGCGCGGGTGTGTTCGCGCACGCGCGCGCACCTACGCATTATATATACATACGTATATACGCATTCGCTCCCAGGCGACCGACTCTCTATCTCCTATATCCCTCTCTTGCTCGACATCAGCTCCACAGGAGCACGTCAATAACCCGTTGCCGCCTCGGCACAGCACATATTGCGCGTTTATAGCGCGAGCTACGCACACATGTGCCCGTAAACACACTTACTGGCAATCACCAGAGGATTTTTTGCGGAACCAGTTTCGGGGCTTTCACCTGCACGAGCAGTTTCGATCGGGCCCTTATACGTATAATACGTTCCTTGAAATTCTCCCGTACTCTGTACTACTCCCTCAACTTTTAATCCATATTGTACGTTTTTAGAAAAAAAAAGTGATCCTTTCTATTGTACAATGGTGAGATTATAAAACCTTCAAAGATGACTAAGAGCTATTTGGGCTCAAATTTACACCACAATACTAACGAAGTAACGTACAAAATTTCAATAATTTAATAAAAACAAGATAAGAGCAAGATATTTCCATGTTTTATAAGTTAACTTGTCTATATTAGTACACTTGCTTGTATGTCGCGTCTAGTGAATGGTTTTCTAAAAGTACTAGTATTCTAAAAAAAACGTCAGTATCCACGCTAAAGAGATAAATACATATCGCTTTTTTGGGCAAATAGGTTTCGTGTATCTGTTTGCACACTGATACATGATAATCATCAAAAGATGTGCTTTATGTATCATCGCTTACAACTGTACAATGTACATTCTATAAAGGACATGCCGAGACTAGTTATGTATAGTTATGCTGTGGAAGCGACCGAGAGTAGCACAACGTGTTGAGCGAAAAATTCTGGCAAACGGAAATTGCTAACGTAGCGAATTATTGAACCGTGGCACAAACACAAACTGCTATACGCGCGAGAAGCCTTTACACAGGTATTGGTGGAAAAGAGCAAGAGAAATAGAGGAACAATGCGCGGTGGAAAACACATTTGAAAGTCGGCCGAGCATGTGGACGTGCATGCGGAATGTACCAGGCCAGGTACACCAGCATAATACGGGAAAGGCGATTTATCGAGAACGACCGTAAATGCAGCCATCGAGTTAATAATACTATACGCCTTTGCAATAAAAATCGAATTTAAAACACAAACGTTGTTCGTCCTAAAGCACCTTCTATTCTGTAATGTGCCATCGGATTTATTTTTAACAATGATACATTCCCGAGCACCACTTTATTTAACTTAATCGACATTATTCGACCTAATCGTCATTGTTCATAAAAGTCTTTTCTATTATCAGATATCTTTTATAACTATAGAATAAACTTAACTACGATAAAAAAAATACCTGCAACATTGTGTTGGTGATGGTTGTAAGTTAGAGGAACCGAGTGTAATGCCCTAGCGGACCACTTCCGGTGTCTCGAATCCTCGTCCTCGTCATCGGCTTGTTGGCCATCTTCCCCTAGGAAGTGCACCTTTTCGTACCTGTCCAGATATCTGAAAATGTACATCATTTTTAACGAATCTCGAATATTGTATGCGGCACAGCAGTATCCACATTCACGTTAGTCATTATAATCTATTTCTATAAATAATATCAAATTAATTAGAAGAAGTAATAAATCAATGATAAGATCGTCCTCATTAAATGTAATCGTAATCTAATGTGTTATTTCACAAGGTCTCTATTTTTTAAAGGATATTATATAATTACTTTCTTATTAACTTCTTGAACTATTACTTCTTGGCTGATCCTCTAGCCCTGTAAAACGATCATTATCCATCCATATCGGATCAATACTTCCGAATTTAGGAGCACTTCCCTAACATTAGAAAGAAGCATGTTCTTTCGGGTGATCGACAATCTTTTATAACCTATTCCACATCGATCGATACTTCCTATCAACCCCGGTGAAAACCGGTTTTCACGGGACGTATCTTTTTGTGGTCGTTCACGTTCTCATCCAAGAGGAATACGATGTCCTACTACTAGTACCGCGTCGGTCTATGAAGGCGCAGCATGTACTACTAAACTCGAAGACGACCGAGAGACCGACAGACCGACCGACCGACCGAGCGAACGAACGAACGTTCAGAGTACGGCGAACTCGCAACGCGCGAACGAGGTAAGGAGACGGAGAGCGAACAGGAGTGTCAAAGAGCAACGCAGATGGAAGGAGGAAAAGAGAAAAAGAGAGAGGAGGAAAAAAGGGAGAGAACGCGCGAACGGGGTAAGTATGCAGAGGGCAAATGAGAGAGTTAAAGAGTATTGGAGATGGAGGGAGAAACATAGAGAGGGAGGGGAGACGAAGATAGGGAGTCGTGGGTGGGCGAAAGAAAGTGGTGGGGGTAGGTGTAGTGGATCCATTCATATACTAACGCAGAGTACGAAAGGTGCAGGCGTTGAAGTACCCGGTCAGAGCCTGATTGGCCGTTGCCGGGTACGGATTGTGCAGACTTTGACTACCAACAGGGATAACGCGCCTTAGACGGCAAAGTGCAGTAAACAGCGCGCGCTTATGTTACCTGCTCGAAGTTCCATGCCGAGGCACGCACCTCGGGCGAAGTCTGTTCTGAACGATAAGCTGTCTAGTATTCGCAGCAGAGTCTTAAAAAGCGTGACACTAAAATTACACGTATCACTCACAAATAAGCCCCTCTCAAAATTTTGAAAGAACTTCTAAAATTCCGTGAAAATGAACATATGAATAGTATGTAGATGTGTACTAAATTAATGAATTCTGTGCCTCGTAATATACACGGATAAGGTAGTTTTGTCAATAGAAACCTGAGGCATTCTGTGATAGATTATACAGGACAGGATGAAAGATGATGGCATGGTGATCATTGTCATACATTTCTTTATGTAATGGCGGCTTCTCAAAGCCGATGAAACGCAACCAAAAGGCAGATGCGAAAAATATAATTGGCCGCGTCCTTGTTAACGTAATTACGCGAGGCACAAGGTTACAGGGCTGCGCGTCGGCCGGAGAGAGGACAGCGACTCAGGAACCACGTGGCTCGTCAGCGAGGCCAGCATGAATGAACGAACGTACGTACTATACGATACGGAAAATGGTGGTGGGGCGTAGGGACCAGTGTCGATACGCGGTGCTGGCCGCGCAGTAAAACGTCGCTACTCTTCTGGCTTTTGCAGACGCCTGCGAACTTCCAGGCGTAAAGGAACAATGCAGCGAAGAGTAAGGAAAAAGGTGCAGCGGGAGGCTACTCGACGGGTACTCCTATCGATATGAATTCGTTTACAACGGTGAGTGTACCGAAAAGAACTTACATTAAAGCAAAACACCGCTGCGATTGAATTTCTGCTAATCTACAAAATTGCGCACAGGAATTCATAAACTATTACAGGCTGATGTAGGAAAATATTTCTGCGAAACATCGTGGGCACGCGAAGTATAAACCATGAAACAAAACGCACTTACCGCAGGTAAATTTGTTTAAGGCCAACTCCGCTATTAACGCAACCGTTGGGTAGATGAAATTGTTCGCACAGTGATGCCCATTCATTCCTGGTATTAACCTGAAAATAGAAGATTTGGAACACATAAGTATTCGTATTGGTAGTACAAAGGTACTGTATAATGAGTGTAACTACGATGTAATCATGAATCACGAGATATTTATATCATTTTCCTAACAATGTTATACATTACATAATATTCTTTAGTTACGGTTATTCAAGATACGTTTCTTGTAATCTTCTTCTTATAAATTCTTCCACATCTTTTTTTAGTAACGTTCATTTTATTTCAGTAACAAAGTTGACAATAACTGTCTTAAATTTTAGAAGTTACAGTGATTAAGTATACAGGATAAACACGATAGATTCAGGCGTTCCAAGATAGGTATTATTCCTGCGTTGATTAAATTCTTCAGTATTTTCTAAAAATATTATTTCGGTTTTCATAACACGCTTCTAATCACTACAATTTTATTAGATGGTCATCATCTTCATCGGTTAATCTCCTCCTTTTCATATATGCAGAAGAAAAAATTATATGGCAATAAATCGAGCATCCGAAGAGAAAGCGAATTGGTATAATTTACATACCCTATTAGGTACGCACCAACGGTGATGACCATAAAGATCGCGGACTTAAAACGCGTAAAATACGATTAAAGAAATATGCTGAGATAATTCGACTCAACGGATGCGAGGGCTTAAATGTGATCGGCAGGCAAATGTTAGAAAACCGCGGTGCCTCGTTTACGACTCGGCGTCCGGCCAAAGGCTTTATAGTTCCATCCACGGCGCAAAGGCTCGAAGAATCTTACGACGGCAGATCCTCTTTCACGGTAAGCGTGTGTACCGACACACAAGTACGATCCGTCACGCGCTCAAGATATACACCGAGGGGCCCGAAGGCATTGCTTTGGGAATTCTTAGTAGCGCGGTTCAAGATAAAACGCCGCGGTGGCATATAAATTTCTCTGGCATACTAAAAAGAAAAAAAAAGAAAAATAACCGATGAGTCAAGTTACGCGTCGCAGTGCGCGAATAAGATGTGAATATATGAGCAGGTTACCTTTGATCTTCAAGGTAAATTTACGCTGTGGTAATTCAACACGCAATGATCGAATTTTTAAGTAATCGGTAGCTCTTATCCGATGCTAAAGCAAGAATACCTTAATCTCGAGGTTTTTGTCTTCTTGACTTTAATTACGCGCAAAGCGCTATGCTTGATGAAATATTTGTACGAAATGAAAACATTCCTTTCTTTGCGTCATCTATTACAAGTCAAAATTTGGTTTCGAAACCTACGGGAATGGTAGTGATGTGCGACAAAGACTTGCTTAGAGCTTGTTATGTAAGGATTTGGAACTCTCAGAAATTTTGTGGAGTTAATGAATTTTTATTGTCATACTAGAAGAGAGAAGTTTCACTATACACAACCGCAATAGATTGAGTCTAGCAAGCTAAAGACAAAGACAACGGAAGACCTATGTCGTCGTGAAATCGTCGGCGGACGGACATAGTGGGTCAGTGCTCTCTGGATCCGCGCCCGTATCTGCTATTCTCGTCTGCACGGCAGCAAACCTTATGAATCGGGAACGTGGCGCCCCGCTGTGGACGACCTCCCGATGTTAGACTATCAATTTGAACACAAGAAATGTGCCGCGCACAATCGACGACGTTCATTATGATTCGATAATGACTGAGAGATACGGGGCATGTAGTAACTCCAAGGGTGTATTTAGCTCGTGAACACGATAATTTAGCACATAGTTTATTCCAATTGTTAATCGTGCGTAGAGTAAAGTAATCAGTCCATAATCCAAGCTTTTATTTTCATCGCTAAAACTTTTAATGTTTTTTGGTCTGTATTTTATCATTACTTAAGAATACTCATTACATTTGTCACCACGAAATAACTCATTTATCGAATTAGTCCAATCGTTACCACAATTGTTGCACATGCCTATTATAGAAATATTTTGTAGAATATATACTATCTGTTTCCTCACCTAAGCAATCATCAAGACGATGAACATGGAGAACGTGAGAGCGATTATCGTTTCAAATTTTCTGAGCTCTCGCCCATCACGGAATTAATGGATACGTGTAAGGCAAAGACAGCTTTCTAAAGAACCTTACTGGATAACTAATTAAGCAAGGAGCCAATGAACGAGATTAACCTAAATTCTATGATGATTTCATAATCCTTATTAATAGGAATTTCAAAAATTTCCTGGCGCTTTAAACGCTTGGATAAATCACAATATGGTTCAGCTATAAAAATGTCTAATAAATTTTACAACCAGGGTGCACCTATTAATTTATTTTATGGGCACTTACACACAGTTGCCTAGAGCGCTACGGAAGGCAGAAGGTAAAACTTTGACTTCAACATTATAATATCCAAATCCATAGAACCAAATTCAGCTGTTAATTCCTGAAGTGCAACAGCATGTTTTGCGACGCACAGACGCAACTAAATGAGATGTAAGTAATTCGTCTTGGTTCAGCGAAGACGTAAATAGCTTTGATGGCAATTGCAATGGCCAAGAAGCGCGGAGTTCCTTTCGATACTCCGCCGCTGGCTACCAGTCGATGCAGTTCGATATATCAGGCATGATTAGGCAGTACAGCCACGCGAATCTGCAGCTCACTTGTAATCGTGCGACTTTGCTTGACCTTGGCAATATACGCGGCAGCGCGCATGCGCAGAGATGTTCTTTGAGGGCGTCGAACGTATCCACGTGTTCAGCTCCGAGGGACTGCATGATGAAAGTGTCTTTGGGACCACGTGGTCGTTGGGGTAGGACATGGTCTCTCTCCCACCCCCTCTATCGGTATTCTCTCTCTCCCCCCTCTCTTTCCTGCACGGACGTTACCGGACTGCCTATGGCTCTCCCACGTGCTTCATTCTCCACGAAGCAAGACGAGCTTTCTTGCACTCATATGATCGCACCCGCCTTCCGTGCAAAAGCAATCTGCTCGCCATTCGCCCGCCGTTATCTTTCAAACAAAACGGGCATGAAGAGATGACGTGGCACGTGCCCAATTATAGGTACAACCTCGTGCAAATTGTGCAAAGCTAGCGCAATACTGAAGGAACGCCTAATTGAATCACTGTTAATATTGTTGGAATAAGTAACCAAGCCGGAGAATTTATATAACGTATTTGGTCTCTAACATCGTGATGTAGCTTTAATAAGGGTACAAGAGGACTGTGTGGTATATGCCCAATGAAAAGTACAAGCGCTTAGCAAGCGCACAAACACAGAGAAATAATATTGAACCATATACTAGAATCGTCATTGGTATTGTTGGAACAGGAATTAGCCATCCGGTAGAATTTACACAACACATTTGCCATTTAATGTCGCAATAAGGCTTTAATATATGCATCGATATTTTAAGCACATTACGCATAGTGCAACGAAATACCGCACAAGCAGCACAGTGCACATGCGTTTATAAATTAAACGGTGCTTTACTGAACAATGTAAACGGAATTATACTTTTACCCTAAATAAATATTTTTAAGCTTATTACGATTACGAAGAAGTTAATACAGCTTTTTTATTAAATATTTTAATACTTTCCATTAATATTGGTTTCCATTTCATAAAGTTATATTAATAACTATACATCAAATATACGCTCTTGAAAGTAGTAAATAAATGTGGCATTAGCGGGGGTTTCTGAAATAAACGAGTTTAATGGTGGTGACTAGTCAATTCTCTTATTGGAGATGCGAATACCTGCTATCCAAAAGTCAGAAGAAAATACACGAAACAGAGTATATATTTGTCGTTCATTTTCACAGAATCGTTAAAGCCGGTAGCCAGGACAACAAGGGTATGCTGTATTTAATTGGTACCGGTGAAGAAAACTACGTCAATCGGTTCATCTTACATTTCAAAACGTCACATTTTCCCAGAACAGTTTAACATAGGTAATCTCAATATCCTCTACGTCCTATGGGATACCTACAAATACACTTAACAGAATACCTTCCAATAAATGCACTCTTCAACAAGCTCACTTTTTAACGTCCTTGAATTAACTTACAAACATGGCGCTCATACTAATATTCGCATGGGAAAATAAATCGATGGTACGTGTACTTGCGAAATCCGTGCACGATAATTAATATGAACACCTAACGCATGAACATTTCTCGAGGGAGTTTGAAACTCGTGTGAAGCGTGAAATCGAGTGCCTGCCTACCGAACGAGTGCCGACGGCAGCGATCGCGGCGACCACTCAATGTAAAGATGCCTTTTGCTTTCCACGACAGCGCGTTGCCGCAGTGGCTCTGCGAAACAGATACCGGCTCGTTTTGTGGAGAGTGCCCCACCATCACGTGGGCTCGCAGGTCCACGGCACGACTGACAGTCAGCTGATCGTCCATCGGCGGGGTAAGGGGGCAGTAGCAACACCAGCAGAAGTAGTAATAATAGTAGTAGTACTAGTAGCACTAGCAGTGGTAGTAGTAGTAGCAGCAGCAGGCGGAGGAGGAGGAGGCAGAGATGGAGGAGGTGAGGGAGGGGTGGGGACCAGAAGGGAAAGAGGGCGGAGGGGTTGGCGACGCGCAGTCTACCGTCGTCGTCGAGATCAGCTGATCGGTGGAGGTGTGCTGGCGACTGACTGACTGTGAACTCTGAATGAACGAACGGGTGAAGAAGTCTTTGCGTGCGTATAGGTACAGGGGGGAGTGAGGGGAGGGGGAGAGCAAGAGCGTATGCGTGCTTCTCTGCCTAACTGTGCGCTAAGGTATTCGCGAGAGAATACAACGGTTTAATATATCCTTACGAATTGATGTCGAAATTAGGAAGCTGGAAAAACCGCTGCATCGAAGTAAATACACTACCGGATACGTATGAAGGTCTCCGTGCGGTAATGTACCGTGAGAAACTCTGAAGCCTGTAAAAAATCTAAACACCACGCGGCACCTCTAACGATCTTCTTTCTACTTAAGGTTTGTAATTCACCATATTTCTTTCTTTTATACGCCGTCCTCGTCCTCTAAATTGACCAATTAACGATTTGGAAGGTACATAGTATTTGATTATCTATTATTAGACTTGATTATCTAAGTAATAAAAAGTATTTAGAATCAATGATTAATCGGTAGTTCGATTAAGATTTTTATAAACACTTCGGCACGCTTAATCCCGGGCATGACGAAAATTAATAGAACTAGTACTTCAAGCTCGAAAATGTGGCATTTTATGATCCACCATCAAAATCGAGCTTAATAAGTATTAAATCAAAAGTGAAAGAGGTAAAAGCTTTTACAAGCGGGCATTTTACGTTAAATCGTGGGCAGGTTCATGTTTATTGGATTCAAACTCAAAATTAATTTCCATTCATCATCACTTCTGAAGCACCAAAATATTACGAATAAGTATTAATGATGCATTGATAACAAATCTACGTTCGTTGATATGCCCAAGCTATACATTCAATTCCCCATCAGCTTTTTGAATAGAATATTCAGGGCGTGGTTATTCTTAATCATATCCCTATACTGAAACACGGCAAGGTATCTATGATTATATAATGAAGTTCCCAGTCGGTACTATCTTACTTTATGTTCATGTCTACAACTACTGACTACATTACGTAAGAATGATAATTGAACGTACTTACAGCGACTAGCAAAATTCAAGTAGTTAGAAATTTAATGTATAGCAAATAAGCTACCGGCCGACTTATGCTGGTCACATTCGAATTAGAGGGAGAAAATGCGTTCCGGCTAAAATTAATCTTCATATAATTAACGCTCAACCTTAAAATTTTTTTATATAATACTTTCAATTTCTATGCATACTCGAAATAGAAGCAGTTTTTCTTCGCATCTCTAATGCAACGGCATATACCAAATTGAAGAGATTTTAGATTATACTAACGCACGATATTATCTACTCTTAAAAACAGATAAACGCGCACCGAATGTTACGACATCTTAACTTTTAGTTTAATAATATAATAATTATAAATGTTAGTAAGTTTCTTTATGTGTATCTGAGTACACTAAATGTGCATTTACGAAATAGATACAGTGAAACCTCTACACATAATTCTTGCAACGTTTTCTCGCATTCATCATCCGTTCTTTCTAATCTCGAAATCTATGTACTGAATGAAATATTTTCCCGTCTCTGCGGTATCCTACATTCATCGTTTTCATTCATTTTCAAAAACAACGATTCAAGTTTTTATTACATACCTAAACCTTGTCTTGCGGTTGAACAACTCCAATATACTGGCATATGCTATTTTATATCATATAAGGAAAATAGCAACATTTCTACTGATATTTTATTAGTAGAATGATATAAACTTAACATAAAGTATTCAGACATCTACAAATGCATGTGGATACCACCACGTTCCTCGAACAGTTGTCGCAAGACAAACAATGGGCACTCTTCTTTGCGTCCATACTAACTGCTTACGTAAGATAAACTAATATATGAGGGTTTCAATATAACGAGCGGTTCAGAATGATATCGTGACTAAATCAAGCCGCACTCATAAGACAATGGACAATAATACCCATCTTAATAAGCAAGTTTTCATTGAGTCTATTTTTTATATTCATATTACTATTAACTTCGCAAATTGTCATAAATAACATATACAGGACACATGGAGACGTTATTTGCGAATGCAAAAAAAGTTCGTCGAAGAAACATTGTTGTTTAAGTTTAAATATACAGCATGTAAATCCGTAGGGTTTATTGAACGAATAGTCCGTATAGCATAAATACCGTGCAAATCCAAGTCTATTTACGTAAAGAACTTTCCATCGATTTCACTTCGTCATTTTCAAGCTATAATACCAAGGTAACAACCATCGATTTAAAAACAAAATAAATTAATTTTGTTGTCCACCGACTACTTTTATTATATCCGTCGTCTATGCTGTTAAATAGCATGCGGTAGAAAATAACAAAAACTTAAAAAATGATGTTCAATTATTTTCGTGCGCGAATATTTTGCACGCATTAAAAAAATATAAAAAAGAACAGACGTATTTACATTAGAATAAAAACTCAGTGTATAGAAGTTACTAATTTATAAAATGAACACGTATCATAAATAACTCTGAGAAGGTTTGACGAACGAACCGTAAAGGAGAAAGGTGCAGTGACCTCCAAGTGCTGCGGCTTATGCTCAAGCGATGGCTTACCAACTGGTACCGTCGGCCAAGGCCATTAATACCGATATCTTTTACAGGACAGAGAACATCCGAAGTACGAACGAATTTCTACGAACATAGTATTTGAACGTATATATTCTTAAATAAAGTACAAAAAAATATTGGGGCTACGTTACACTTAAATCATCTTTGCTGCTAAAGATTATGTAAAACGATGTTTATTATACGTCGCACGTAACGCGTATAACGATATTGAGCAAACGCGATAAGCCGCAAGCTGACAAAGACGAAACCGCATTTCGTTACTGCTATAATGTGTCAACTTTACCAAACTTATTTCAAAATCCTCAAGGACACTCGTGATCTTATATCGTAAGCAAATTGAGCAAGAATTATCAAAAAAAAAAAAAGGGTTGGCTTTGTATGTCTACACGATGATAGATAAAAATCCATTACGATTGCGGAGGGTACTCGACGGATCGATTCGGAGAGAGAGCGTAATGAAAGAACAGTACCTATGATTCGAAAACCCATCGTTTTCGCGATGCGTTTCCACGATAGCAACAACGATCGTGTCGGGGTTTGCTTCGAGGCGGTATGGTTTCCTTTGCCAGTCTTTCATCCGTCTCACTCCTTCCTTGACTAACGGTGAGCCCATCTCTTACACCGAAGCACGGCGTATACCACAGGCCATCTCTGTTTATCTCGTCACGGCAACGTTGCCGTCTCCCAGCTGCCACGAGGCGTTCTCTCGGAAGTGGCCCGCTCTCAACTGTGCGAACGGCAACGCTGCCGCACACCACCTCTCCTTATGCTCGCTTCTTATCGCACCTACAACTTTCTCGCTTTCCTACTCTTTTCTTCCTCGTCACTCGGCGCTCCGAACGCATTGCCGCGCACGCGACATTTGCGAAGGATGTAGTAGGTGTCGTTACCTACGATTAAAAAACTGGACAGGAGGGACGATCCGGAGACATGTCCAATGCACGATTCGCATTGCCGGTATGGAATGCAAATATAGCTCGTGATATATAAAATACCGAGATAAGGCCTGGATAAAGGCACACAAACCAATGTGCGACAAAAAAAAACAGATCGGCAAGACGATAATAAAGATAAGTTGCTAACTAAAATTATTTAAGACACTCAGAAATAGTTCCGTGTAGATAAGACAGGTAAAAAGTATACAAGGAATATTCAAAAGGAGGTGCGAATAGGTATACGATAAAAGTATGGTATCCATTCGCCTCTTGTTTTCTTATTGAGCCCGCAGAAGGCAGATATTTGCCACGGTCAGCACCTCGGCTACAATCGTTTGACCAATAAGTTAGCTCGACTCTTCGGTATTAGACTTTTGGCAACTAAAACCTATCAATGTATCTATATCAACAATACATAAATGTAGCTATTGGATTTTCTACCGACAAATACCATTTTACACATTCCTTTTTCCGTCGTCGATGCCATGAAACGTACGCAAATAGGCTGAGGGAATACAATCTTACCCTTACCCTCTATAAAACATTGCTTGGAAAAAAGCGCTTATCGGGATAATAGTATACGTTACGGATCATGCGCAATCAAAAAATTACAGGGGCGATACGTAGTAGGGGTCCATTGTTTTTCCACAGTAGTGGAAGGCCTCATCGGGCGAAAAGTACATGACCAATTTGGGTACGCGGGTGCGCGCCCTGGTGCGCTTGCGTGGGATAAGCAGGCAGGCGAGCAGCAGTCATCTTATTCTCCTCGGTGTCCCCGAGGGTGCACATGTGTGCCGGGTATGAGGTCGCTCTCCTCGCTGTTCAGCGTGTGCGAAGCTGGCAGCCCCCTCCCCCGCGGAGCGCCGAGGCTGTGTTGCCGCTTGCTCGGCACTTGGGCGGGCAGCGATGCCGGTGCCGGTATGCGCTTGGTGGGGTGCGGTGTTGCCATATCGACCGTGCTCTCGTCACCGGGGAACGACGAAGGAACGAACAACCAACGAGCGAACAATCCCCGCGTTTCTCTCACTCCTACGATCGCTCTTTGCCGCCCCTCTCGCACCGCCTCTCTCGCTTGCTCGTTCGCTCCCTCTCCTTTCCGCGTCGCAAAGAAACACGATGCAAGGCGCCGCAGCACCTGACTGACTCAGCATTACCGTGTTCGACGCGGATTCTTCGTACGCTGCACGCACTGCGTACGGCCACCAGACCAATGCCAGACTACGGTACGCGCTGATTTGACGGCAGCTCGAGAGGCAAAGACTTCGTGTGGCAGTCGCGCCCTTGAACAAGCCGGACACTCGCGGGTGAACGAGCGCGCGCTTTCCTTTTGTTCCACCCTTTCGTCCGCCAGCACTCCCCGTCCTCACGCGTAATCCCTTTTCCACTTGTCGAAATAGATATAACCACTAATATTTTACTACTTCAATGCACACCATGGACAAAGCCGAAGGATCATTCGGGGGTGTATTTTTATACATGAAAATTCTTAATGGTCAGGGCTTAAAGGCTTTTCTGTTCCGGGAGTATTTCTATGCAAATCAAAGAGGAAAGAATGTTGCTTCTGTAAAACCAATTTTGGGTGCTTTTGGTCGAAGCCGATCGTTAGTGACAGAATGTCGTATCTACAACGAGGACGATAAAATGATAATGATTATGCGGCGTTATTGCGGAATCGTAACAGGGCAAAAACAGCAATGAGTCTGCCTTGCAGATTTATTATCTGGCCAACAGAGCGGCGATTTTGAAACCAGAACACAGGATAAAATATTTAGATTAGCCGGCAAATACCACAGATCTGATAAATGCCGCATATTTGCACCATAGGAAATACAGCATCAGATTACGACCGTTACCTTTACATTTTTTTTTATGAATAACATTTGTAGTACTTCGAATAAGCAAAGAAAAACAATGCCAAAGATCCCTTATTTGACAAGAATAAGAACATGAATTAAAAAAACAAGTAAGTGTTAGAATAGTATAGATAAAACATTTGATAGCTTTAAATTTGATGTTATAATGCAGTTCAAATATAATGATGCTTTTTAACAATCGATATTAAATATTGTTCACGCGGAAATTTAGTACATAAAACCTTTATAAATCATAGGTAGGATTAACATTAGCAAAAGTATTTTCTTTCTAAATTTGTTGCTTCCAAAATAAATATTGAAATACTAATAACATTAAAGTTGTACAGCACAGCACAATATATAGTCGTAATGATACATGATCACATTATTCTCAGTTAATATTAACACTCGAACTACTAAAATGGTAAAATGACATTTGTAATTTCTCTTAAAAATTCCCCAAATATACTATGATATTATCCCTCGCTTCTTTTTCATAGATATTTTTAATAGGTATACTCTTAATTCAATGCAAATCTTAATCCACTGAAACTCCTAATTAAACCATTAAATTCTCATCATTTTTATAAGCACTATATCAAGATATTCCGAGATAGAAATCAATAATTTTAATGTTAAGAGTACAGCCATTTATTCAGAATAATTACAAGAAACATCGGTGGCCTATTTCATGACAGCATTCTTTTATAATTCCTAGCTTGTTATTTAATCGTAAAACTGCGCAGCATAAGCAAGGTGAACAGATAATAAAAATTTAGATTATTACGTCTCCTTGTCTTATCCAATTAAATATGAATACACGTTGTGTTTCTCAAGCATTGAAGGGCCGCCGTAGAAACATTTAATGCCGTAACTGAATAAGATTAGTCTATTGTCAGTTATAGAATAAATAAACATATTTTATTATTAGCTAGCATAGTGATTCACAAGTCATTTTGAATATTTTCTAAATATGCGTACTTTCGCACTTTCACGGGTTAGGAATCCTGTCCTGCTTAGTCAACGAATCTTACAGCCTCTAGAAATAGTACCGCATATAATACCCGATGGATAACGTGTACGTAGCCCTAAAAATCATTTCTTGCGCTTCCTCTCTATCAAATAAGCGCTCAAGAAAGTATCATCTTCCCATTCTGATCATTCTGGACATTTCGGCTATCCATCAATACACTTTCACTTCACTGCTAGTACCTTGTACATTGCTTTACATATGTGTATGCGAAGGAGTACATACAAAGCAACATTCTTTCAGTCCGCATGCATCGGCGGTGTAAGAGTGGCGAAAGTGGCAAGAACGGTCGAGATCAAACCCTTAATGTTGAAAGCGGTCGGCGCTTCTCAGCACATTCTGACCGTAGTCGCGGTCGGCTTGCAGGTTATATAGTCTAGTGAGCTTCGACTCGATCACACTTGTTGAGGGGAAGCCCTCGCACAAGCACCACCTTCTCCTCCTCCTCTCACGATATTCTCTCTCCCGCTCTTTCCCCTTCTCTTTCCCGAAACCTCCTTCCCACCTTCGCTTCATGATCTATCTCCCACCCCGTACAGTACCTCCACAAGTGACCCTGACCTTGCGTCGCTTCCGCATTGTCCTAATGTTTTCATTTACTAGTATCCGCGAAAATGGAAATTGAAAAGTTTATGCAATATCTGCGCCATCCCGTAGCAGGACTGACCGCTTTACGGTGCCAACGATAGAGCCGTATCCCAAGAGGTATGGATTCGTTTACTCTCACGATGAGTTAAATGTTCGTGCACAGCATACGTTTATTTCTGAATACGGATGGATCTATAAGCATCTTTGCGGATAACGAATTCCCGACTACTTTAAGTTGTGACTCATCTGCTGTGAGTGTAGCACAAAGTACCAAACCTGACGAATGGCGTGAGAATATACAATAAATTATAAAAGTCTTGCTTGAATTAATCATAGTCAATGTGTGTCAAAAAGTGCCGATGACGAGCCATTATTAACGCGCTAATATTGGGAGGAAAGTACCACGTCTTGCGTTCCCTTATATTTTCCGAGGAACATCGAAATATATATCTAGAATATTGAGAAAAAGGATTTTACAAAAGAGTAAGAAATAAAGATATCGCACATTAAGTTGCTTAATCGTTACCAGAAACATCTGTTACAGAACGTCTCAGAATCTTGGTCGGTGTAATTTATATTTAAACGCTAACCGTTTCTGCAACGTATCGTATCATAAGCACAAAATTCGACGCCAATAAACTTTGTGCGTTTCACTAATATTCGCGCAGTACTAAAAGGTTCTTCCAACGCGTATAATATGCTTTTTCTCGTTCGTTTTTTGTTATGGAAAGTCTGTACAACCCATTATAAATGCTGCAATAAATTAAAATACATTAGCGACCAGCGTGGAAATCCTCAATAGAGTGGGAAGGTAAGAGGTATATAAGTTACGAATGTTTTTTTTCGGATTTGCCGCGGTAAAGAGGTAAAGTGCGATTATATTGCGGAGAAAAAAAGACGGGGCACGGCAGATTTTACCGCTACCTTCGCTGCAGCAATCTCATGCGATTGATAACGCATTCCAGCACTACGCGTACATATCGGACTGTTTCGGTTCGTCGCACTTAGTATCTTACCATCGGCGAAAGAGCATAGAACGAGCCATCAATTACTCATAAACATCGCGGTCGCCGGACCAATGACGTATTCGTGCGTCGTTTGTGCGATAGCAAAGGAAATGGATATACAATACCTTAATCGTCAGATTCGCACATACTTAGCGAACCGGATATGCTTTAGTGAAGATGTGTAAGCGAATCAAAAAGAAAAGTAATAGATTTTTGAGCACTAGTTGTCTGAATTTCAAAGAGGGGAGGATACAATTTGGACACACTTCGTGCGCGACAAAAGACGTATAGTATTACGGAGAAAGAGGAGTACCCCGATACCGGTGTTCCTGCTGCATATAGGCAAATTTAATAGCTCGATGGCGCTATACTTAAACGCACTCGGCAATGGTATCCGTGTTGTTGGCGCCTAACGGAAAATAAGATCATTTTTACGGAACTTAGGGTTGACTGTAGTATACTTGGGATATGCTATAAAAGTACTAATTGCCTGGAGGATTTCATAGAATTCCAGTATCATTGTGGTTTTCATCATCTACCGCATTCTAGGCTCGTTAATCATAAACGTGATCGTGATAGTTCGCAACGCATTGTTCATTCTTGCAATAATACAATACTTGCACTGAAAAAATATTCGGTAAAGTGCAACTCACCTTAATCCATCCTCCGTGGGCAGTAACGACGACGTACAGCAAGTATAGATCTATGTCTTTTCCACTGATTTTTGGACATTTTTTGAAAGGAGTTCTGAAAGTTAGAAAATAACTTGATTACACGATGTTCGATAACTTAACCGGGTAAAAAATCTTTTTCTATTTTTTCATCATGCAAGTTATACAGAGACGCAAAATATCTCGTGTGGTTTTAAAAAACTAGCGTTTTCGTTTTAATGGCTAAACGGAATATCTGTCGGCGGCGTTTCTCTTTCCCATGGTAACAGAAATTTACGCATGCAAATAAAGAGTAGATAATACGCGTGGAGATGTTTCATCATCATCGAACGTTTATGGGATACTTTGTAACCAGCTTTTTTCTTTACGAATAGACATATTTTATCTACATCAAAATAAATACATTAACCTGATATCCTAGATTGGGATACTGTCGTTAAACTGTATAACTAAATTTAACGCTATACAATTATACGTTAATATTACAGAAAATATGCCGCAAAACTATCTTCTGATGGTCACAAAACTTTTCGATTACCAGAAAGTGTGATTTTTTAAATGTACACACTAGCGGCAATTACGTAATAAGTTTAACTGATTTCACAAAGAGTAGGCTACATTTTATTCATATTATGTTAACATTTTATATAAAAGTTTACTCGATCATTTTGCAATAATTTATTTAGAATGCTATGGTAGATCTCGTAAGAGGCAGAAAAAAGGTTTGCAAAAATGGTTCACTTGCAAATTTGTGAGATGCAATCCGAATCCGAACCGTAATATGACGCCGATAACTATCAATAATGGCCACAATACGCGGAATATACGTAAACAAATAGCTCGTGCAAAGCCAAACCTCTCGAAGGTTTAAACTATCGCACATAACCTCAACACTGGCCATATTCTGGTGCCGACATTAATTCGACACACTTTCGAGATAAAAAAAACATACACGTCGAAACGCAATTTCGCTCTAGTTCAAAGGTAGATTAAAAGTTGGTAAGACCTCAGATTAGTCGGTGGAAGGATGGAAGACGCCCCGAGCAGAATTGAGAAAGCTATGGAGCACGAATGGATACGTTGATACGAGTAAAAAAATCGTCTTACCCTCTCGTCTCGTGGAAGTGGCGCAGGTCCTTCAGGAAGTTTTCCCTCTCCCTCTCGTAGGTGACGGGGTCCTTGTTGAGGATCTTGGCCATATTCGCGGGTTAGAGAACGCGTGGGCGTGCTAATCAGGGTGTGCTCTGGGTTTACAGGGCACGTAGGGGCAGCAGGCTGAGAAGGAGGTGCACATGGGCGCGCATGGGAGCACATTTACGCCAGGAGCGTCCTGGTGCTATCGAGCACGATGTACGAGGACGACCACGGGTCGACACGGGGTCGCGACCCGCTCCCGACATCGGGTCGTCTTGTCCTGCCCCGAAGTCGGCCGGTGGCCTCTCGCGCGCGCGAAACGGGACGGCGGCTTTTCCCTGCCGTACCGTCAACCCCCGGATCGCCGCGGCGTGTAAAACGTTACCGTGTCCCGAACCTCGCACGCGTGGGGAAAAATCCGAATGTGCACGATAGTTCACACACAGTAGTCACCACCGCATCAACCAACCAAACCGCGTTACGGCTCAGCACGGGGCCGCAACGCGACTTTCGTGGCGGCCGATCGATTCACCTGTCACTTGTCAACGAAACGCTCGGGATTCGTTGCGCCACGCACTCGCACCAGCCACCTCACGATATACGATAAGCACGGGAAAGAACCAATTCGTCCGCGCGGCCCTAAGCGGAACGGCAGAGCTACTCTCGGGCGCGTTTCCCTAGAACCAAACGCTTGACGTGCGACCGTATATCAAAATGGCGTCTCGTGCTGCCTGGCATCCATTGGTGAAGCCACGGCCAATTTCCCGTACGCTCCGATCGCTACGACGCGCCGACGGCACACCGCACACCGTTTCCGCTACACACGTCGCAGCGCGCGCGGCCCACCGTGACACTCTACGTCATTTTACGCGCGACACCGCGTTACCCCGACTATACGGCGTATCCTTCGGCTTTTTTCCCCTCAGCGAACAGTCCGACGAAAATCCCGGGTCGCGCAGTATTTTTACTTTCAAAATGGATGGGCCCCCCTGAGCAGTGCTGCACGGTTTGAATTAGTACGCTGACTCGTCGTGAGAGGCGTAACCGTCCCCGTCTCAGCCTGCTGCCATCTGTCGCTACTGTTTTGAATCTTGTACCTCGTATGAGCCCCGGTTATACTATCTGTGTATAGTTTCTTTGATCTTTTCGTTTTCCTTTAAAGTCCAGAAATCCTTTTCTCAACAGAATTTTCTGCTATGCTGCGTATTGAAAATGTAACAAAGTACCCACGCCGTTGCGTGTTTTCTTTTTTTATTCAGCTGTAATTATTTTGTTTTATCATTGTATGAAACTAATTTAAGAAACTAATAATATCCCTTAGTATTGTTTTCGCTTCGTATCACTCGTCACGATAGACGCATTGTTACCGTAGGTAACAGTATCAGTCGATTCTGTAATGAAAGATTCGATCGAAGTCGCGAATATAGAGGAATATCCATACTAATATTGATGTTTAGTTTACTAGTATATTCAATCAAATTCAAGTTTAATAGTGTATCAATACGATTGATCATGCTTATTGATTTGTTAGTCCAATTGGGTTAAACCAATGAGTTTAAAAAATTACCATGTGCAATTCTGCTTTTAGAATATCCAGAAGTCAGTTTTAAAGTTATCTCCGCTTATATTGCGCCACTGGTTCTTTAAATTTTATATTCTATAAGCAACGTATTTACATTAGAAACGTTGTTATTATATCTGCAACATGACGTACAAACGAAAAAAGTATCATAGGGGCGATACTCATCTGAAGAAAGGATGGAGAACGAAAAGGAGGACGAAGGACTTGGATGAGGTTCTACGGCTTAACATAACCTTAAATGCGTGATTATCACGTGGACGAACGCCATGATGTTATAGCGTTCTAACCTGCTGAAATGATTTAAAGAGAAATCCATTTATTTCAGATCAACGAAGATTTGAAAGAGGAAAATGTGGCAAATTTGATAAATCAAGAAATTGACTTAGAAAAGCCCGGAGCTGGTCAACATTATTGTGTACACTGTGCGTGAGTATTATGCGCAAAATGTATTCTAGCCTGTGGACGGAACGCCAAAGTTATGTAAAATAGAACATAATCTTAATAGATCTTATTATAGGAAACATTTTATAAATGACACTGCCTTGCGTAGTCATTTTTCCACCAAAGTACACAAACGACGACTAAAAGCACTTGAGCTGGAACCATATTCTATTGAGGAATCAGAAAGGGCAGCTGGACAAGGAAGTTACATTGCACCAAAGAAACGAAAAATAGAGACTATATCTCGAGATTGTCTTCAGAACGATACGGATACAGTAATGGAACCGCAAACCAAAGTTGTAAAAGTGGATGACTAGATAGGATTTATGGATGCAAAGATTTTTTATTGCTTGAATTAATAAAACGTAACGCTTATTACAAGATTATGATACCGAGAATTTATCGTTTAAATAAGGCACTCAATTTCCAAGGATTATTAAAATTATCAGAAAATCATCACAAAAAGATGAACCATGTGTTTTTTAAAGATATTGTGTCTCAATTATTTAATGCAAGATTGTACAGTTCGGTACTGTACATCTCTGGTAAAAAGGGTAATAAAGTTTTTTCCTACTTGACTCCATATTTAGATGGTGATGAAAGGTTTAGTGATATTGATAGATTACAGGACGACTGTACATTACGGGGGTTAAATTTAAATGTAAGCAAAATGAAGGAAATGTGGGATTTTTATATAACTACAAACAGATATAAGTTTGAGTTAGAGGAAAAATATGCAGATATAACAAAGCAGATAGCAAATGTGCAAAGAGGAGCTGATTTTTCGCCAGAGGTGAAGCAAGACATTACGAAGTTAAGATTACAACAACGAGTAGTTAAGGAAGATATAAAAGTTGTTAGAAATTCTCTTTGGAAACTAGATGATGATGTTATAGAAAAGTTTTTAAAATTACCTAACAGCATTGATCCAAGAACGCCGCATCAGTCTTCTATTATTTTAAAGCATTTTGGAGAATTACGTGAGGTGTCTGAAGTAGCGGCAAAAACTCATATAGATATTGGCAAATCTCTTGGATTATTGGAGTATGAAAACCCTATGCAATGTTATTTTTGCAATGATGCTGCTTTATTCGAGCTTGGTGTATTAAAACTAGCGGGCAAAATGTTGAGTTCAGACAATATGATAAGAGTAATGGGAACAGATTTTTGTAGAAGTGTTTTAGTGGAAGGTGTAGGATTAAATCATGAAGATCCTTCTGATGTTTTTGTGATACAAAATCACAGCGACATTGAAAAGGGTATGGAAAATAGAATGCATGTTGTTGGTGCATCAAGTTTAATTTCGATTTTAGCTCTTCATACAAAGCAATTAATAAATCCAAAATGTTTTCCGTTAAAATATTTTGCTACCGGAAGAGAGTATGTGCCATTTCAGAAAGGTGCAAAAGAATTTGGATTATTTTCCTTATCGCAGGTTTCAAACGCACATGCATTCATAATTGTGAAAGACATGAACAGTGATATGTACACGATTGAATTCGAGAAACTGTTAGAGACTGTTTGTAATTTATATAACAAAATATGTGATCACTATCGAGTTGTTCTAAGACCGGCTAGAGAATTACAACCGTGGGAAACAATGCGTGCATCTTTTGAATTGTGGTCCCCATTTGCAAAGCGTTACATAGAAGTTGGTCATATTTCAGCATATGGAGACTATATTTGCAAAAGGTTATTAGTCACATACCAAACACCAACTGGGAAGGAATTTCCCGCGATAATATCGGGTACTGTATTGTCAGTACCACGATTATTAGGATGCTTGTTAGAGCAAAATTCTGACAAATTTCTTATTCCATCTGAGGTTGCTAAATATATCCCCTTTGATTCTGTTACTTCTTAAGTGTTTGTAAGTACATTGACTAATGTATCAAATAAAATAACAGTTGTATTTAACAAAAATAGCATTAAATCCTATATTGCAAACCCATGCGGAAGTGTGTTAAATGCGCCAATTTTTTTAGACGAAAAATTTTGAAAACGAGTAAGAAAGAACATTTATTCAAATCTTTTACACGAATCGTTTTCAATACTCTTTTGTTTCAGTATTAAAACTAGGAGAGAATTCATGTTATACCTTATGAAGTTTTATACATGCAGGCGTTTTTTGTTTTTATTTCATAAAGATATGTTATAGAAGAGAATTGAAAGGCTGGTATAAATAAGTCTACGCAATGGGGTTAAATTTTGGGAATTTACCAGTACGAGTACGAAGATTAATATTCTATGGCTTATCTCCTATGGAACAAAGAGTATGGGCTAAATCTATATCGCACGATACGATTAACTTTATAAAACGGGCAATACGAGCATTTCCACGATTGAGTCCAGGTAGATATTAATCAATTTCGTAAATTACATTTGTTGTTAATTATTCTGTTTACATTCTCTTGCAGCTATAATTTCCACATTAGCAGTTTATAAATGGAGTATACGAGAAAACATAAGGTCTAAACGAAAGAATCCTAAATTGTATGAGAATGACACATAAATATACATAAAAATGTTAATCGTAACTTCTTTGTTATAAAATGTGATTAAAATAATTCTCGTGAAATTGTTTTTCACGCTCTACCATATAATTTATTCTATAAGGGATTAAAAAATTAATGTGTTCGTAGAATATATATTTTTTAGACTTAGATGACTAAGATCAATATTTAATAAACGAAAGAACATATAATTTCCGATTAATAATTGAGAGCGCATATCATTGCTACGCCCCGTTTTATCCAATGAGCTTGCTCTTTCTGGCTTGGAATTTCCATCGTTAACACGAAATTTGTAGAATGTCCGGTGGTACTTAAAGTGCCTGCTCTTTGGATGGTCTTGTAAACGGGACACAAATATATTTTATGCATAGGGGGTTTATGATGTATTTCCGGGAGTAGCAGAATTGGAGGCATGTCTGAAAGAAACACATAGGACCATGAGCCTGGCTTCTTTCTTTAAAAAATAGCAAACGTATAAAAGAAATACAGATACTTTAAGAGAATTGCTTATTCACCGGTATATAATTCTTTCGGAAGAGACTCATCCAGATAATCTTTTTTCCATCGACACCCTTCAAGAAACAGTCCATAAATAACGCATCCATCCGACGGACGCTGTGTTGGCTTTGATTGGAGTACCTACGGTTCCAGATTTCTTAATTATGCTTAAGTACAAATCAAGTGCAAGCTAAGCGATAATTAATTATTCAATTATATCGTAGCCACTACTATTAGTAATACTTTGAAACTAAAATCGATCGTATCTATCGAAACAATATGTTTTCGCGCGAAATTTTGCAAAGTGCCGGTCAAAAACGCCTGTGGAAAGTAAAATCCGGATATCCAAAAGGCGGGGGGTATGCCTTCCTCCTTCCACGTATTTAGAAATCGAATCCGCTCTTTCAAATCGATAAACCAGGCAGCTATCAACAAACGAGCAATGAGTTGAATGAAGGAAATCGATTTCAATTAACTCCATAATTACCGAGCGGTTTCAGAGAAGGGTAACCTTTATCTTGCCAAAGTTTAGGTATTCTGTTATTGAATAGATTCTTTGCTATGGTTTCCAGTTGTTCGGACATAACAACCAGACCTTTCAAAGCTTTTAAAAGATCCTGCAACGTTGATCTTACGATTTCGAGCAAACCGTTGTAACGTTTGGCTTCTTGGAGGAGTACAGTATTAAGGGATTCTTCGTAGAGCACCGGGTAGCTACAATTTTTGTTACCATGATGGTTACAATAATGGCTTTACTGAGAAGTTAAAGATGGTTTGGCTCGTCCCGTAGTGAAAAGTAATGTTTTACGCAACCTCCTCTGTATGGCCCATAAATCAAACGATTCTGGTATTGTCGATAACATATCCTTTGCTAATTGTGTCGTGACTTCATCGGCGCTGGCCGCTACTGTTCCAAGTTCTCTTGGTTGAAGCGCAAGAAGGGTGTCCAAGCAGGCATAAGTTTCAGCTTGAGCGCAGCTTATGTCGGCGTTTGGATGCATTCCAAAAAGGGCGGGGTCATCGTTCAGTGGGAAGGTTCTGATATAATCGATGTATTCGTTCAGCGTGGCCTCAGCTGGTAACTGAATGATAATCATGTGAATCTTTCTACACTTTATCGAACCACCTTTCTCGGTTTTATCATTTGACATACTCCAAGCGTACATACTTGACGATAAAATCCCTGCAAATCAAACTGATAGTTCGAGGAGAGTACTTTCGGATTATAATAATCTTCGAGGACAGTTAAGACACATCGACGATCAAAATCGTCCGTAATACGCCCGCCATAGTTAATGTGACCCGCGGTATATATCAGGACCTTTTTGTTGGTGTAATATACAGCGATAAATATGAAAGATGAGGTTTGTACGAAATGCGTTATGTAGATTTTATTTGAGAATTTTATCGTAGAATTACCTTAAACGGCGTAATCGTATATTCTAAGAGGAACATGTGAAGCTGCGATAAGCAAATGGATAAATCTCCGTCCGTAAATTCGTATGGTATGTTGAAGCCGAGGGGACCGAACTTTCGACGCTCCAAAAGGACGGAATGGAACAGACACAGTGAAAAAACCAGTGACTTGAAAGTTTCTATTTTGGGGTGCCCCGACTGCAGAAAGTCCTGCATCTCTATTACTCGGGTTATATAAGCTCTGGACATATTTGCCTGTTCAAAAGCACACAAACACACCGTTACAATTTCACTTTTGCTTTATCCTGTATATTTATACATTGCTAATTTCGTAGTTGCTATTTCATTGCGTTTATTACAAGGTATTAATCTTCCCTCGCGCGCAATGCATGGGGGACTACAAGAATAGACGAAATTAATGAAATTGATTGCCATCTAAATTGAAACGTTTTTTTGCTGTTTTAAGTTGTTTTGGATAGACGAACCAACGACTGTTAATAGCAATGACAAACAGTTAGATAATTTAAATGTATTTCGTTCTGTGATTAATGAAAATTTGATTTTTTTCAAGGACCGATTAATTTTATTTATTTAATATACCAAGTCCGTGCTCGTCAATTCTATTGCGTCTAACGAAAGATTGAAAGAAGGTATAGTCGACGTGTGTTAGAAGTAGCTATCATCTATAGGAGAATATTTTGTGATCTTGTTTTGCACATTTAAGATCGATGTACCTTTATACCTCTCGGTGGTTCCATTGTCATTTTACTACTATTCTGTAATATGCTAACAGGAAAGTCAACTGATGGAGTAGAAGTCAGCCATAGACGAAAATCACGGTGGATCTTCTCTGGTATTAAAGTTTCGACCAATGCTTCGAGCTTAGGCATCCAGCTTGGTGCCAAATGGCAATTCTGAAAAGATAGGTAAGAATTAAGAAGAACGATTTTTTCCAGATTATTTATTTCCTGCGAACGTGCTTGTAAAGTGATATTAAGCACAGTGAAGAAAAATGCAAATAATGTTACGCTAAACGAATATGAGATTTTTTGTTCATCAGTGAAGTCGAATGCTACGGTTAACGAAAATCATTCACATAGCATCTGCTTCGTCTTCAGATAAGAAACTGTAATTTCTCAGCTCTTCTTTGTGTACCCGAAAAAATTGTACTATCTTCCACTATTCACGGTTATTTATTCATATTATACAGCAAATTTTTTTTTTCCACATTAAACATAAAATAAATAAATTAAAGGTATGTCCCCGTGCTTTAATTAATTTACACCGTATTTTCACTAAATACGATTATATTTATTTTCGCAAAACATATCGTTGAACGGTAATAAACAAGTTGTATATACACGTAAGCAATATGAACTGTTTGGGGAGTCCTGAATTTCAAAGAAAGTTAAAGTACACTTGTAGGAAGTCATGTTGAAAATATCCCGGAAGCCGTGAAAGTAAAAGACGCGTCTCTGTGAAATTGAAAAGGGGGATGTTAGAAGAACGATTACGTACTTGGAAGAAAACCCAATATCCGAATTCCATAGACTGCTTCATCATAGCTTCTGCCCTGGGGCCTTGACCCTGGCCGAGGGATATGGAATAGAGTTTCTTGCCCATCTTCAATTTATCGGCAAACTTGTACAATTCAGCGGCGGGATCGGTGCCAGTGGATAGGACAAATACCACCGGGATAGTGGTTGAAGATTCGTTATAAATCGCCGATAATTCCGTAGTTTGTGGCTCGACAAATTGCTGGCCTAAATGCTTGGCCAGATAAATTTGCATCGCATTGGTAATCTTGTCGGGTCTGAGGCATTTCAGAACTAGCATCCTCTGAAAGTCGTCGAGTTCGGTGTTCCATGGTTCGGGAAATGGTTCTCTTAACGGGGCAAGGGTCTTAAATTAGTACGGAGGTGTGATGCACATGGTGGAGATATTCACTGTGAAGCATTAACAGGAATCGTAAAATGCACGGTACAATTGTATCAATGCACTTCGGGGGGCTACTATTTAAAGCAGTGGCGCGACTTGCTACCGATTCCGGCTTTTCGGATATTGTATAAATTTAGGCTTATTTACAAGTGCGCTTCCGGTGCGTCGAATACTCTTTTAAATTGTAGAAGCGAACGCTCGAAGGATTTTGTAAAGTTGTTGAACTTCGGAAGTTTTTCGAGAGCCTGGATTTCTTTCCAACATCGCGAAGTAATCCATTCCGGAGCGGGATTTGGGAGTTCCTACAACGGGGCAGGATACGATTGGGACGCGTATTTATAACATACTAAGAGGGATAAAGGATTTTACGCTTATTCAACACCTGCACATTTTTTACGCATTAAAGTAACATAAATTACATTCGGCCAATAATGTAGGAATGTTACACGTTAGATTTATATGTTAAATGAGACTAGGTTAGCAGTGTGCGCACATTATGAAAACATCATTCACCATTATATTGGATTACATTTAATTTAAGACTTTATCGTGAACGTTTCTAAGGTTTATACCTTGTTTGGCAGGTTTTCCGATAAGAAGTGCCTCCATTCCTTTGTGTCAATAGATTTATCGCTTATACGAATTCTGGCACAAACGAGAAATGCATAGTGCAATTTATGCTTCTCGAACAGGCTGCGACAAACGTTGGAAAACAATGCATATGTAAAATTCATATTAATGTTCATAATACGTTTATCGACGTCATCTGCAAAATTAAAATGACACATCATGATTTATCTTTACATTACTGTTCATGCATTATACGTTTATAGATCGTACAGTATAAAAGAAAGTGTTTTAGTATCATAAAATTATCTTTTTGAATAAATTATAAGTTTTGCATAAAGGATGAAAAGGATTTAAAGAATGAAAAAAAATCAGACATAATTATTTCTACCAAACTTTTTGCTCGAAATTATATATATCTTGAAACAACTGGTCCTGAATCTTGAAACGATGGTTAATATAATTTAATTTAATTGGTGCTCACAGGGACCAGGTGCTTCAAGATATGAAACAGAATATGAGCTATTACTAACAGCTTTTTTCTGTGATAAGGATGCTATTATTGAAAATCGTTATAAACCACTCCAAGGAGTATTGGTACATTCTATCTACGTGCTGCAAATCTGAAAGGCAGAAGAACAATATTTCTGCCCGTTTTGCTACGGGATTATATAATGCTCTCGTTGTGTCAATATCCGATTGCGTAATTTCCGCCGCGGCTACTTTTTCCTGAAACAAAAATTGATAGGATTATGTATGCAATTTATAGGTTTCGTGCCTTTCGAATTGATTCGAATAATTTATATATCGTTATTTTGAACTACTTTTATTTCTGCGCTTTTATCCTTAGACGCCTCTAGAGTGAGAATAAGATCCAAATCGTCGACGGTGGAACCTTCTGACACCGACAATCTATGAAGAATACGATCCTCTAATTCTTTCAACTCCTGTTTCATTTCTGCATTGGACACGATTAAGGCGTTTCTCGCTTGTTCAAGGTCTGGACGTTCTTGAATAGTTACCAGAGATAGCATTTGGTCTAGCAGCCCACTATAAAAAATATATACACATACGCGTTACTACATTTACGCATACACATATTACCCTCGTTCTATAACTATAAGTGTATAACTATACTTATATATTTTCTATGGAAGACTTACGTTTCAGTAAGCGCAAAATTAACTAGCAAGACCTTTATGGCTGTCTCCGGTGTGTACTGAGGATTCGGGAGCTTTGTGGTGAGATAGAATCGAAATTCGAAATTATAAGGCACGATGTTGTCCCCGATTTTTATGCTCGCTTGTCCCCCGTGGGTAAAGAGCGAGCGTGTGAGAATTGTATCCAATGTGGCCTCCAATTCAGTGCCAACATTTTCCATCAAACAAGGTCTTCCGAAACGCACGCAATTTTCGATAACCCGGAGGACATCCTTATCCGTCATTTTTATAACGGCTAGACCAGCTTCTTTGTACTAATTCAGATATGTGAATAAAATTGAATCAATTTTATGCGTACTTTAGAATTTGCGTAAAGAACTCTCTAATTTACATATTTACGCACACTTATTAATCTTCTGTAAAAAAAATTAAATTTAGATAAGAGCTACGTAGGCTCAGCCAGCAGTAATGTAATTTGTAATATATCAGCTCTATCATTATTATTATTATCATTACTAGTATTGTTATTGTTGTGTTCAAGGAATAGCCATAAATAGACAAGCATTGAAATATCCCAGAGTACGTAACATTGAGAGAAACGTAACATTTTGGCACTGTTACTTTGCACTTTTTCCGTATATCAATATGTTACAAAACATAAGTAATCTCGACAAATAATATTCTAACTTGATTACAAATTGTTTTTCGATTCAACTGTAAAAATCCAAATATCCCATGGGTTTTTATGGGCGACTGTGGAAGTGCAAAATTCTTGAATCCAGTAAAGGCAAAAACCTCTATGGTTACAATCCTACCATTCATAAAAACAAAATTTTTACTCCAATAGCCGTTACTTGAATTTGCTATATATGACGCGATAAAAGTCGATTTTGCATTCCATTATTTGGAAGGCAAAGGGGCAAAAAGGTTGTTTGCAAAGCACCTTACCTTGAGCTAACTATTTTTTTATGACCCCGTGACCACAATTCTCGCTATAAAGGATACCTTGCATATAGCCAGGATACTAACCATGTTACGTATCCACTTGTTTGCCTGTCCTTGGGGATCGATAAAGAGAGGCCATCGATTCGAATGCATCACTAATACGGCATTTTCAACGGAAAGGGCGTCTCGGGGTAAACCCTCGATTTGCCACTTTCTTATCTCCATCTGATCTCCCAAAGTTGAGACCGGCTTGCAACCAGGAGTGTGTGGTACACCTTCCTCGAGCATCCTATACCAGGATGCTCGAAGAGCTTCGCGATACTCGTCAGTAAAAGGAGTCAGATACGCGATTGCCCCTGAAAATTGCGCGAGTATTGAATATCTTACAGAAGAATGAATAACTTTGAAAGGGATTTGACCCATTTGTATCATTAGCGTATATCATATATACGCCTAATTTTCCTGATCACTACCAGCAGTATGCATACGCTCAACTTTATTGGTCATTATCATTATTCGTTAGCTAAAAAATAGAAATGGAGGGTGTTGTTGGAGATGAAAGTAGTCATTCTGATTATAGTGAAGAATAAATGAACAAGACGAATTATTCATATATAAGATCCGGAAATAAAATTTGATGATAAAGACCTTCTTTTCATATTTCATTATAATACAAATGGGTTGAGATGTACCGATATCCGTATTCATAATCAATCAACATCGTTGGTGGGCGTAATTTCTTCCTAACCATTCATCTTTGGTAGCCTATATACGAGAGTATACATTACGAGCAGGAAAATCAATGTTTAGTCGCAATTTGGAAATCAAGTCAATGATTGGGGTAATTAAAGTATACGTTATCTGAAAAGTCTACAAATGTAAAACTAACGTATGAATAAAAAGAAGTAACAAAGGGCAAAAGGCAAACATACGACGGAGTTTTACAATCTTTTGTCGAGTACGACTCGGTGTCATATCTCTGTAGATCAATAAAGTTTCAATTTTTTTATTTACCGCTATCGGAAACACGCTTTTGTAAAGTGATGCGGATCGTGCTCTGTACATTCCAAAATATTTGGCAAATATCAATAGAATACGCAATATCACGCAATATACAATATCGATTTGCATTGATGGTGTGAAAACAAATTACACTTTTGACCCAAAGGGGAAAGAAATATTTCCTCATTTTTTCTCGCTTTTGCACATCTTTGGGAATGATTTTAATTTAATCATCACTTGCTTATTCGTTTAAATTTTAATCGAGAAATAGGACGCTCTTATATCCAGAGATATCATAAATTTTCAGGTAAGGTACGGTCGTTTTAAATACAAGACCCTAATCAGATTGCGATAATTAAATATAAAATTTGCTCCTGTAATTATAAATTGCTGTGATATCTCTAAAAATTACGATAAACACTAATATAAAACACGTGCAAAAATTATTACTTATCGCTTTCCTAGGATATATCGATTCTTTTGTAGTTCTTCAAATAGATAAAGTATAGATAGCGTAGAGATAGTCTAAAGATGCACGAGCAAGAGCTATGGTGGTGTAGTCGATAGAGGCTCGGACTGTCACGTAGGAGATCATCCCGGGTTCGAATCCTGCCCATCACCTTTGGTTTTTCCATGTTATATGTACATACTTTAACTTTGGTGGTTCGAAGCCCACCTTAAACAGTAGGTCCTCGGTTAAATAACCTTAGCAGTCGTGTCAAAAAATGAATTAAAAAAAAAGATGTGCGAGAATCAAAGTAATCCGACCTGCTCCGAAATAGAGAAGTAATCTCCAACAGCCATCAAGAGAATTGAATTTACCATAAGAAGCCTGACTTTGCGATGTTATAACCAGCGCTTAAAATTGTTAACCTATAGGGAAAGTGTTTTATAAAGTTATCTATATACACTGAATTTTGTCAAATCCTTGTAAATATTTGAAAAAATTCAACGTTTGGAGAGATTTACTGAAATATTATAGGCTGAGCTGTTGGTATTGCTCATAATAGATTTAGAAACGATTTCTATAATTATTGCGACACCGATGGACGATTTCGACGCTTGGGCAACGAGTGCATGACCTACAAGGACGACTTATGTCTTATCAGTTTAAGCAATTGTTTAAATCTCAGGACAAAAAACATTCGAAGCACGGCGACGCGACAGGGCGGTGGACTGAAATGCAGTACCTCTTACGATCTCGGTTAGGCTAAGTGCACGAAAAGAATATACGCGTTTTACTTCTACAACGCCTTTCTGTTAACACTAGAACTACCGAACCAGTCACAATGACTCGTCAGTCGTTCGTTTAAAAAATCGTAGTGTCGTATAACGATGCATTTTTTCCGATTTTCCATAATTTTTTTGCAGTATTTAGATCACCATTTTGATTTACTGAAATTTCTTTTTACTCTCCACTTTTCTGTTAAAGATATATGTGGTGTTCCAAATGTGCCCAGAAAGTGGCCGGTAGTTCTAGTGTTAATAACCAACTCTTACAGTAATAAATGTGGATTTAGTACCGGAAGCTAAAAGAATATCACCAACAGCATTCTTGAGGGAAACGTCAATATCGGTAACTGTTTGAATCCATCGTTGCTGCTCCTCCGATAATCCAGTAATTAGCCTAACTGCTCGAGCCATTCTATCTTCACACAGTTGTTTCTGCCGTTCCAATTCCGCCTTTTTATCTTCCTCTTGCCGTAACATATCCTGAAGTCTGTTTACTCCGACTTCGACTTCTTTCAGTTTGGCCATAGCTGCCGCCAATGTCTTTTCCGTTTCTGCGAGTACTTCCTCTGCTTTGGCCAAGGCTTCCATTTTAGGTGCCACTTTTAGGTTTACGAAGTAATAATTGTACATAGCGTGAATCCAAAGGCATAATGAATGGCAAGCCTTCGAAACTTGGAGCACCTGTGCGCGAAAGACTTACTGTAGATGGTAATTTATTCCAATTAAACGATTCTTTGCAGAACTTAAAATTAACAAAGCAATACTTTTTCGGGTTGAAAGTTTGGATTTTTTATATAATCCTTTAATTTTTTGATCATCTCTTCCGTAATATCCTCTTTATTGAAATTCTCCATCATGTAAAGGAAATGGCCTGGATCAGCAAGCATTTGTGTACCGGGCGTCCAGTAATCCAATATTTTTTCACCCGGATTTTTTCCAGGTAACTGTAAATTCAGTAGATTTATTTGCTGTGTACTTTAAATTAAATTCCTGCAAAGGAACATGCGCCGAACCCCTGTACATTAACGTGGTATACTACTATGCACAAAAGGTTGCAGGAATTTTTTATTTAAATCGTCCAAAGCTGATCTTAATTCCAGGAATAGAGGTCCAAAAGTGTACTGAAAGCAGGATTAAGCACTTGCATAAACGCACTGCAGCTAATAAGGATTACTTTCGAGGCAAGAAAGAGATTTACGATGAATATCATTGTATTTTTCATTTTATGAATACATTTCTGAAACTTTTTATACATAGTAGTATTTCGCTGTTTGATCCACTTTTAATTTACAAGAACTTTTTAGAAATTTTCGATTTTTGATTGAATTTTTTTACGTTAATTCAAAATTCCGTTATTTATATATGGTTTCTTATTTTTTGTATAATATACGGCAACGTTTACTTTACACCATGCGACATTTATCATCGACGTAATCGTTTTCTTATGATTATGAGAAGCACAAGTAGCTACGATTTGATGGTATAGTAAATATTGATATTAAATGGCAAAACCTTATGTGGTTTTACGTCAGTTACGATACACATAGCTTCGATAACGAGGAGTACTCCAACGGGTGGCCGTTTCATAGCCTTGACCTCGGTAATATCACCCTTGTTTAGAGCCTTTAAGCTTATTTCGGCAGCCTCGAGCATTGGCTTAGCTTCACCTGCGCAAATGAAGTATTGTTCGGAATTATTGGTCATTGTTTCTTTAGGAGATATAATATGGCTGTCAAAATATAACCAGATTTCGAATATTAAATTACTGGTTTTAATCATAAATTTCAAATGTTCGAATATTATTAATTCGCTTTAGAAATAAAGGTACATTCTATTCGAGTGAAGAGCCTCATTCGAATAAATATTTATTCAAACAGCGACGTTTCGAACACCTTATCGAGTTTCTTCTCAAACTGAGGCGAAAGAATTGTTATTATTATTATTATTAATTCGCTTTATTTGAAATTTAATAAATAGTATATATTCATAATAATCGTGCATAAGCTATTGATAACGCAATATTTATCGAAATGCACATACTCAAATCGGCCTCTGCCTCGTCTCTGATTAATTGATTATCTCTTTTTAACTTTGCTGCTGCTTCCTCCTGGTGTTTTGCTTGCGCTTTAGCCTTTTCAGCTTCTTTCTATGAACAAAATGCATAGCGATTATTGCAAAATTTGTCAATCTTTCTGCCTATCTGACTGTCTCTAATCTGTCGAAGCATTTGTTGTATAGGCAAGAATATACGAAAGACGTATTCTGGCAGCACGATAATATCCGTCGCACGACGGCTTGGAGTCATGGTGAACTCTCACCGTATCTCGCGTAATAAGATCTATCATCTTAGTCGTGGCTTCCGCTGCTCTCTCCAAATCGGGTTTCATGTTCTTCAAAATTCTTTGCATGTCTTTTACCTCGGTTTCTGTGTTAGAAAGTTTGCTCAAACCTGTGCAAAAAAAGAAGAACCTTGTGTATTTCTATTGAATGCTTGTGTAAGTTTGTGCCCGTTTTAAAAATAAAATTCAATAGGCTGAATTTTGGAGAGAACAATTTTATTAATCGATTACATAGTTATTATTCTTCTCTACAATTGTTTTGTAGCCATACACGAGCTTGTCGACTTTATTTTTGAAGAAAGAGCGTGGTTTTCGTCAAAAGAAAGTTGAGATTGTTTTTGGCAGCTTCCTCGGAATTAAGATTATTGCCATTCAAACAATTCTGCAAATACCGGAACAGATGAAAATTCGTAGGCGTAACATTTGGACAATATGGTCGGTGTTGCAGAATCTGTCATTTCAATTCCAACAATTTTTCCAGTATCTGTTCAGTGACGTATAACACTAGCACTGTCGTAATGGAAAAAGACTGTTCGATTGGTCAAAACTGGACGTTTTTCTTAAATATCCGCATCAATTTTGGTGAGTTGCTGGTGAGATTCTGTGGTGGGTTGCTCACAGTTGTTTGTCGTAATTATTTCACGATCTCATCAAATACGAAGCAATACCTTCGCTGGATGCAGGCCAGCTATTGCGATGAGTTCTGCACCTTCGTTTGTTTTTTTCCAAGTTCTTTTTCGTTGAGCGTTATTATATTAAATTTATTTTTCACCGCGTGTTGTAATCCGATCCATAAATGTTTTTTTTTTCATTAGTTGCAAAGAGAGAAATTACTACATTAATGGGAATCAGCTTATTCCTTGTAGTCAAGGAATGCGGCACCTATCCGTGGAGCTTGGAAATGTATACAAACTGTTTTAAATGGCAAAACGGGGTCTAATTATTCATGTTCATCATCTCAGCAATCTTTTCACCTATAATGTTTTATCCTCTTACATTAAGCCACATACAACGTTCTCATTAATGCCGGAAAGCTGCTTAGAGGAAGGAAATGCTTACTAAACCATTTTTTAACGACTCGGAGAGAAGAAACGGGATCTTAACACTTTACCGACCGGTAGCCTATTAATCGGCTTTTTGTCGCCGACGCTCACCAAGCGATAGCCGATTTATCGGTGGCCTTGGCGATGTAGAGTTTGTGCAGTTCATAAAAAAAGGAGTAGAACATCTTTTGTTTGTAAATATTGCGAAGTTCCACAACATAAAGGCGACTGTTTCGAACGATATCATACTTTAAAAAAATATTGACTATCTCTTATTGGTAGTATAAATGATGGTGTATTATATAAGTATTTGACCGATGACTAAGGTAATACATAAAATAAATATAATTTAGCATTAATATCACGCAAATGAAAGATTTTATTAAATCCAATTATCCTATAATATAACAGAAAGCAGACAATTTTATTTGAGCTTACGAAGGGTGCAGACACTCCCGCGCGACAGTATAAACCGAAACAGAGCCGGTGCCAGGGAGAATCCGTGGCCAAGCGGCCGGTCGTACGCTATTGAGCCGCTAGCAGTCGGTAGTGTTAATAAACGTTCTGAATGTTCTTTTGTATGCAATCCCAATATTCACGGCTTTTCAAATTTCGTATAGAATTACAAGCTGCAAATGTATCTTTTTATTCTTCGCTTTGAAATGTCTCTGTTGCGCTTATTAATTAACGCTTTATTAATGTACTTATCTAAACGATATCTGACGTTAAAGTGACATACAAAAATATCACCTAGTCGATGCATGCAATATGATCCAACAAAAATAGTGGAGATTCACCGCGTAACGAAGTTCGCGGTATCTACGAAAAACGGACACAAACTTATGCAATCATCATTGACGCATTCGTGAAAAAGTGTTTAATTCAAAGGATGATAGTGGAGAATGAATATTAATATAGTGATGTAGGATAATGATACAAAGTGTGTGAGGTATAATTAAAATAATTCATAAAATTGAACAATGGCCATAAAAATGAACCTAGAATTCTTACAGAAATTCAATATTCGTTGCGATTAAATCTAATAGAAAGCATTTTTTGCAATGGCAAATTTTAAATACTTTATCGTCCCTGCAGAGAACGATCTGACAAGAAGGACGAATACATCGGCCGTGCCGGTAAGGTAATCGATATTACAAACTTAGCGAGATATTGCCATCAGACGAGCTGAATTTAACTGACGAGGTACTAAATTATCAATAACGGTCATTAACCTTTGACCCAGGAGCATTAGCTTCGCGGCTAGGATAATTCTACGTTATCACACGACGCAACAGTTCGTAATCTTTGAAAAATATGGTAATACATAGTCATATTTAAACGTAATAAAATATTATACAATATTTATTATGCGCTTGAGATTATTATTAGCATAGTATAATTTTTATTTAATTTAATTACGAGTTGCAAAACTTATATAATATCAGCTTTTAATCGTTATTATCTATATGTCTTTTGCATAAAATTTTTTATTTTATACCTGTTACGAGACGTGCTTTTCTGGAATCCAGGATACTCTTCTTTTTTTTGAGTAGCACACCGTAGTTCGACAGTAGTTCCAAATATGATGTGGCGGTGACATAATTGTGTCGATCTAATTCCTGCATTATTACACTTTATGTTACAAGTACTTTGAAAAGATAAAGAAAAAGACGCACGTAATAAATACAGGGGATGTGTTTTAAGAATGTATTAACACGATTTTTCTACTGACTTTCACAAAATGTAAAAAAATGTTACTTAGAACTTTTTTTTACATTATTTAAAAGAATCTGATATGGTAAAAATCTAGTTTATAATGAGTTTATAAATTCGCTCACCCTTGTATATTGATCGCTAGCTTCTATTACGCTAGTATGCATGTGTTGACATGTTTTTTCAATTGATCCTAAAATGTCAACAGTGATGGATTCGTCTTTGATTTCCGCTAGAAAATGCATGGCGACACACTGAAATGTTATTAGTACAAGCTGGTGAAGTGAAGAAACAGTAAATTTTGAATATGTAAAATATAAACTTAATTGAAAAATGTTTAACATTAAATATTTTGTTGTTACAGATTCATGCTTTTACTTCGTAGCAGAGCTCTGAAGTTCCATATAGGAATTTCAATATACAGTTTTATATCTAATTACGATAGAAATCCGGCGAAGCGGATACAGAAAGCATTTACGCAGTTTATATTTCCGATGATCACATTTCGAGTCTTACAAAGTATCCTTCTGTATAATTATTACTAACGCGAAGAGCTGCATCTGGCCAGGCGCAAAACCAATCGATCGTGCAGCAATTCACCAGGGCAGGAAATTGTCTGATGCGAGCGCGAAAAATTTCTCCGATGGGGCTTTACATCAAAACAGGGATATATTGTAAATTATTTTGATACAATAATATTAGTGATCGAGCACGCTTTGCAATACCTTTGTTCCATAAATAAATCTATAATAATCTAAATAATCGGAATTTCATTTTATTTCGGAATTAGGTCAAGTATATTTAATTTTACATTCTGTATCAACTTATGCGTTGATTGGTTTGAAATATGTCCTGAATTTATTAGCTTTTATATACCACTACACACAAAACAAATTAATTAGCTATCAAAACGCGATATCCATCTCAATAAAACCGGTTTTGAGTGTTTTCAAAGAATGCAAGATAAAAAAAAACAGCAATCACAAAAAATCTGCTATTATGCGGATAATAAACGATTTTTTACTGTCTAGGGATTGTCTATATGGACTGTCTATAACTTATGTTAACGCAGATTTCACAAATAATTTTGTGACTTGAATTTACAAATCTTACCGTGTTTATTAGTCGTTCACATCACACAGGCTGCTATTGTTTTGGACTTAGTTTTATTCCACAGATATCTATGTGATAAATACCTCATTGTAACAATGGTATGAAGGTTCCTCCTGACTCTCCTGAGATAAGCGGAAAAAAGATTGCTCCTATTGATCTGCAGACCAGCTTCCTGTACCAGGCCACGCATTGCTTGATATATATTATCCATTTCCTCCTGCTGATATATGTTTGGTATATCGCCGCTGTTTAAGATGTTGTTTAAATCTTCCAGCATGGAGTCATTTTTTATCTGCGATACATAAACTGTCGCGATGTAAAGGATTTCCTCTGGATTTAAGCGGTTATGTAACGTGGATAAAGTTTGATTAGTACGACAGAACGGTTATACTTATCAGAGTTTGCGTTGAATACGTAAGGTATTGTTTAAGAGATACGCTTAAAGCGAGGAGCCAATTACGGGATTAGTAGCGATAGAGTTTATGGCTATGATCTGCACCTGTGTATCCGAAAACAGGAAGACCACAGGCTGATTTCGTAATCCCGTTTTCAACATTAATTCCTTGATATCTTCCCGCCAATCGTGGGTACTGTAAGCCTTGCTAAGCTCTATTTGAAAACACGTATATTCTTGCATGTGTGACGAAAGTCTTGTCAAACTTTGGCGTCCTGATAAAGGAAATCGAATATCATTTAGCATGATAATGCTAATACTGGAACCGTTGTTAAATATTAATCTGCCTCTAGTACTGTTTACTTTAATATAAAATGTAAGATTTGCAGCACGCAAAGGTTTAATCAACGACTGGCCAACACGCGGCCGACGGTCATATAGAAGGAATTGTGTTTTTTTTTAAGTATCGGGTATTTCTATTTTTAATTTATGTTTATTACCAAAGCACGTTTTTAACGACTTTTAAGTACATTGTGTTGTTGATTTATCTTGTTAAGTTGTTTTTTAACGACTTTTAAGTACATTGTGTGTTTTCTTTTTATATCTGGCTGTAGTATTGTTCTTTTTTTACATTTCTACTGATCGGACACTTTCAGTGTATGTGCACACTTAAAATAATCGTTTATAATAAAAACCGATAAGTACAAAATTTGTTATAAAGCCTAATTCCAAAGAAAAATATTGAAAAACATTGCTATTCTTATTAGAGTGCAGCCTTTAAAAATTTTTAGATCATCAATTTGGCTAGCGGTGTAATTTCAGTTGCTTAGGCATAGTTTGAGCGATCATTAATATTTAAGAAACGATCAGTTAAATATTTATCTAAGCTCTGATGGTTAACAGTAAGTTCATCAGATCACAAAAACGTATGATCAATGATAATTTAAACAATTTTTTTACATTACCTGAGCCTCCCATTCCCAAAAGAAGGGCATTTCCTCTGGGTTGACGTAGTATGCGATTAATTCTGCAAATGTGATCTATCGCATCCTGGAAAAGTACTAGTTTCATAGGCAACGTTGTAGTGCTGTTATAATCCTCGAGAAATTCTGCAAATATTTTCTCCATCTGAAAAAAAGAGGCAGGGAATGAATGCAACAGCTACTTAGTAGAAAATATTTGATATTACAATATATACCCTTTTCACATCGGTTATTTGTTCATAGTCCTTGGAATTATTGCAGAAGTCGCTAAAAAACAAAGGCTCATGTCCGATGACACGATGAATGTCACAATTAAACCTTTCCTGCAGTAGGTTCCGTAGAATTAGGTCAAACCACATTCTGTCTGTATCGTTTACCAAGCGATCGCTGAAAACCCTTATATTTTCGTGATACCAAAGTAGTAACAGTTGTTCACGAAACTGGTAACAATATTTGATGTTAAGATAGAAAGGTCAACTTTCAGCCACATATAAAAAAAAAACTGGTTATATTATATTTTTTTGAACTTGCCTCGATTTTTCCAGGATTGGCCATGAGAATACCCTGAAATACTTTACCCAGATCACGTAGATTGAAAGTGTAATGAGACTTGTCGGGGGTGGGCAATAGTTCTGTACATATGATGCTGAATACGTTTATAGTGGCGTATACAATATCATGCAACATATTCCCAAAATTCGATGTATTTGCTAGCCATGGGTTAAGGATAGTGCTAAATATGTGTGCCTAAAAGAATTGTACACTCACAATCAATCACCTTTAGGACTTTCTTGATTGATACCCAGCATTTCAGAAAGACAAGAAGGTTTCGTGTAAGGTAAAAGCACTAGTATGTTGACACTGTGCCTGTACTTGACATTTTTTCAAAAATGGTAAATAAATAAAGAAACCACAAGTTCAAGTCAACTATTGAATCAAACTTTACCTTTAGAAAAAAAAAATTTTTTTTGCAACCGTCATCAAGCTTCTCTATTGCGTGTCGTAATATAATACAAGAGTAGTTTGTGTGGCGACTACTAATAAATTTTTCATAAAGTGAACTTAGCCCAAGGTACGTGAACAAATAGGCAAAAATTCCTTAAAGTGTCAACTGCTGGTACCTTTATATTACGAATTTTTTATCTGCAAAATATTTTTAATGACATGCTATCGGCGAATACATGGATGCTCATTCGAAAAAGACGTACGGCTGTTCATTTCATATATAGAATGAGGTTTATAAACACGTTTCTGGTACTTGATATGTTTCGAAGTATTTGCGGACCACGCGCCACTCTGTTTCGTGTAAACACGCTTAAGATTCTGGTCATAAGTGACCCGATACTTGGTGGGTAGGAGTTAAATATGTAGATATAGGGTTAAGTAAACGAGATACTTTAAATATCGAAGGCCTTATAATGTCTCACGACAAAGTCTCCCTTTATACATAAATTTATTATTATACGCAACAACTTAATTGGCAGTTCAAATTTCTCTTTTGATCTTGCGTTTAGGGTTACTCATGGAAAGTGGAAAGTGACTCGGAGTTGGCCAAATTCGATTCAGCATTTAGCCTTCTTAAAGGTACTGGACTATTTTACACAGAGGGCTTTAACTTAATGACTTTAAAACTTAGTGACATCCTGATAACAGTAATCGTTTAAACTACAAGCATGCAGTGGTATAAAAGAAAGTGAGAAGTAACACTAGCATAATAAAAATAAACTTTATACAAATAAAGGCATGCTGTTATTCTTTCGAATGATACCAATTTTTAGCTTCATTTTTAATCAAACGGAGACATTATACTCATATACAAAAATTCTATTTTACAATTAACACAACACTCTCTTCGATACTCGTAACACAGTTACATCGAACTTGCTGTGCCAGTAGCAACGCTTCTATATCTGTATGCCATTTAAGTACTATATATGGTTGCAGTTGTGCTTATGGTCGTTGTACCAGGATGAAGAAGTGCGCGTATATATAGCCCTACACGTGTTTCTACGTAGATTTAAAAAAGTGCGCTTGATATAAACATTTTGTGGAGTGGGATTAAATACGGATCGACCTCTCCGACCTTGAACGCTCTCGTCGAAACGTGTACCACAGGTTCCGCGGTCGTCGGGGTTACAGAGGGGGTGGTTATGGCCCTCATTATTGGCCGACCAAGTGATTAAGATAAATTATGGTTACTATAGGTACGATTTACGAGGTCTAATTGCAGCGCGTACGAGGGATACGACAAACAGAAGTGGCACGGTCATGGTATTCCGTCTTTTTCACGAGCTCCAATTATTTCACGTGGGCGTGGATAATGATTCCATGGAATAAAACCCGGTGAAGCTTGTAGGAAACACACGTGCGATGTGAATTTACTGAATATTCTGCAGATTATAATTATTTATCATGTGCTTGTTCGAATATTAATAATGTAAACAAAAATTCTATGTTTGTTGTATTCATTCTTCAAATTTCATTTCATAGTACACGTTCTTTCATTGGCAAAAAGATGTAATCACGAGGAATACCACGTTAATGAAATGTTACGTTATTGAATAACAAGTATTATCCTGTAGAGTTTGGGAGTTTAATAAAATTTACTTTTACATTATTTTCCATTTCGGGAAATGCTATGAAATGAAAATGTCTCGAGAGTCCAACAATTATAGGGTTTCATTCACTGCTCAAATTTCAGTTCATACTACACATTTTTTATTATATAAAAATACCATGTTATTGAAATGGTGCGTTATAGGATGAAATATCTTATCCCGTATGCGGTGCTTAAAAGAAATATGAACATCACAGGAATGCTATCCTGGACAGTTTGGGAGTGTGATAAAATTTACCTTCACATTATTTTCCATTTCGGGAAATGCTAGGAAATGAAAGTGTCTCAACAGTCTAGCGGTTATAGGGTTTCTTCCTCCTCCCGGTGGTCCCATTGCAGCAATAAAATTTACGTCTTCGATCAATTTAAACAATCCGATTTCCTTTTTATCGTACCATCCTGAAAAGTAGATTGTATCTTAACGAAATATTAAAAATATATGACCTTTGCATAATGCGACAACCGTTCTATAGGACGTTAATTTATTCATGATAGAATGAAGAGCTGGACGGTATCGATTACGTCGTCTGATACCGATTAAATCGTCGACACAGATTAATGACATGTTTGAAATCAATTTGTAGTATGATGCAATAATGCCAAGACTGTCAGAGTCAGATAATGTCGACACTATTTTTTGAGTTATATTCACTTATCAGACGGAATTCCAAAATGAAGAATGATACAATGACTAAAAAGACATATATTGTCATAGCACACTGAATTATATTATGATATTAGACGATTTGAAAAATCCTTTCTCTTTCTTTAGTTCTTCCTCCACTATATCTAATTCTTGCGAACTCCACATTAGGTCGTAATTCTCAGCCTGAATCGCATTAAAAGACGATGTTAAAAATCAACCAAGGTCCTTCTTTCTCAGAATGAGCGTGTACGCATACAGAGCAGAGAATGTAATTAAAAAGCATGCCGCTTCTGGTGAAACATTTCAAAGGCTGTAATGACTAAACAATTTTTTCATGTTGCGTGTGCATAAGACTAACCGCTAAAATCCATGAATTGCCGAATCAATTCGATGGGCGGCTGGGCGCCATAAGTATCGGGTGCTGGCATATTCAGATCGTCGATGAAAAAGACTTGTTTTTTCAAAACCGGCGGTGCGTAAACACCCTTACGTCGCTTATCCAATTTTCCGTCGAATACGTCCTGTTTGAAAACCGAATTTACGAAGAAGATATTCTACTTTGAATCGTGCGAAGATTTTATGTATTTTTACTTGAATCTGCATGGCGGAAGTTCGTGCTGAAAATGTGACAAAATCGCAAACATATTTTTTGGGCATATTTCGGGATAATTTAGCGGATATTGTTAAAGTTTTGCCACTGCCAGTGGGCCCAACACAAAGGATGTTTGTTTCATTAATGAGCAGATATTCGATAAGTGTCGCGCTTCTCACGCTATCAATTGTCGGAACTTCAATATCTGTAATTAATTATCATTTCAGTTTAATGATGGATCATTTTTGTCAACCAATATATTTTTTCACATTTTCCAGCATAATGCAACGTTCTGATGCAATGCATTGATCTAACAATGTTTTAATTATTCCACTTTATATTCCTAATATGCTCCTACATATGCACATAAATATGTACCTGCAATATTATAATTACCACCAAACTTTTTCGTTAATGTAAAAATAAGATTGAAAAATATTTTATCGAAAGTTTTGGATATTGATGCTGACAAAATATTTAGTCCAATACCTTGTTAATGTTCTAAAAAAAAACAAGGTTATTGTATAGATTGTTTAACTATGAGATTCATTATACCTTGAAAGTCCCGTATTTTTCAGGTTAGTCAGTTGGTTTAAAACTACATCAAATCCTCAGAAATTGTTGGCTATGCGTTTCGTAAAACTTATTACATTGTTCACGGTACATTAATACTATTTAGCATAAGTACCTGCAAATTGCATATCAGCTGTAATCTTAATAGACGGTATATCATCGAACCATTTGTACCACCTTGGCGATATTGGATCTTGAGTAGTAATGGAATCAGTGAAACCACCATCATGTAATCTACGTTAACAGAAGTTATGAGCTTCTATATACCGCATTCAAATTCAATAATATCTCTGACCTATAGTCAAACACCAATCCCTCCTCTGGAAATGGTAAATCGTGTTCACATAATTTCTGAGTGGTTTTGAACCAATCGCTGAATATACATCGACTTTCGTAATCGCAGCTTGCGCCTAAACTCCAGACCGTTGCAAAAGCTGCCCAGGGTGATAATAAGTCCGCTAAGGGAAAATGGTATAACTCTTTAAAATTAGAAACGGCAAATAAGAGTTTGGCATTGTGTAATAATAATACAAATATTAACAACTATTTTTCGTAATTTAATAATGTTAGATTTTACGTAAAATAAACTGTAGAGTTATTAACAAATATTTATATGACCAATACGTGAAGTCTTCTTTTCTAATTAAATATTTTTGAATATTTTGTTTATTCCAAAATTGCAAAAATCGTACAACAATATTTGAGTCCCAACTTCAATAAAATTTGATCGAACAGATTATTTAAGAATAAGTATACAATTTAATTTTTTATGCTTTGACTAAACATTCAATTTTATTCCTTGTATTAATTTTGCAAGTAGGTAAAGTAAATTTAATCACATTATCTACAAAACTATTAATTTTGATGCTACCGTATAAATATCGGTATATATGTGTATATATATATAAAAGACACTTTGTAGGATAAAATTGTCAGTGGAACGACGCTATATAGTTGCGTATAAAATGTATGTGCATCATATCATACTTACGTATAAGTCTTTGAAAAGCGAAACTTGGTGGGGCTTTTCCTTCTCGTCCAGCCATTGGGCCGATTCTGAAGTTCATGAGATTTATATAAGACTGTATTATACCAGCATCAACGGTACTGACGATCTCTCGCAATTTTTCTCGCACAATCTTTATTCCGGGATAAACTAATTCGTTGGTCAGCTTGGCGATTCTATCCACGTAATCATTCATCGTCTACAATATAATCATTATTTTGAAGAAAAACATTATGAGCTTTAAGATTTTATTCATACACGTAAATTAATCTTGCTTATAGAAATACAATTATACACAAGAGTAACGATCGGAATAAGTACGCGTAAAAGAGGATATTACCCTTTATGAAAGGGCGGTTTTACCTCTATAAATTTTATAAACGATAAACCTTCGGTTACGACTTACCGTTGGTAAGGATTTAATCCAACAGTTGACGAATGGTTCAAGGCCTAAAGCTTCTGGTTCCATGTAGACCATACCGCATCTGTTTAAAGAAAATATAACCATCGTAGTTTTGGAACGTATCGGAAATTCATCACGCTCAATGCGTTGTACCTGCCACACTTTACATATCGATTCACCGTCGTATCACAATTTTGCACCTTTTCAGGCTTTATTCGGTAAAGGGTGATCGATGGAGATCTCGTTTCGACGTGAACCAATCGTACTGAATTTTCAGACTTATTTATGCCGGCCCAATTTCGGGTAATCAGCATTTTTAGCGATTGCGGCGGCGAACGTTCTGGCAGAGCGCACGTGAAAAGAAATATTAAGAGCCGCGGAGAAAATAAAAACAAGGGTTCGCCGCTTCTGCCAGAAAAAAAGTTCTCCGGGAGTATACATCTCGCAGAATCTTGATGTATGTCGGGGATAAATTTTGGGAGGATCGCTCTAAGTTACATATCTGCTGTTGCTCTTGAAAAGGTTCACGGAAAATGAGCGTTGTCTAAGGCGAATGCCGCTTAGGAATTTAAACAGCGATAATACTTGAAACTTTGAACTTAAATTCACCTCGACACGGTCGCAGGCGATGCAACCCTGAGATCCGCAACTTCGAATATCATGGTTTGAGTCGGTAGTAATTTCATTATCTCACCCGAAGTAAGACAAAGTTTCTTATTGTCGTCCAGAACGGTATTCATATTTTCAATCCACACGGCGTCGACGGGGCCGTCGAAAATATACCAACGTTTGCAGCCATCTGTCGCGACTATTCCAGAGCGTATTAGTGACGGTAAAATACCATCAGTCCTGAAAATGGAAGTTGTTGATCGAAACAATAAAAAGGAATGAAAAATAAACTCAAAGCATAAACCGGTTGTTTTAAATCTGTTCCTCATACGGCGCTTATAGAACACACGTATAATTGCACCTAAGACTGATTGGGGCTGTCGACCCTTTTAAAACTAGAAAATACGATCTATATAAGCTTATATTCTGTATATGTGTAGAGCAATGATTCTTAATAAGCGTTCCACGAGTTTGTTGCGAATGCTTCGCGAAATAATGAAAGCCCCGCATTAGTTAGGACACCTCGCTTGAACGAGATTAAACCGAAACGCGTTTTTTCGCGATCTTGCTTGTCATATTAGTAGTTTTAGTTACAGTTTTTACAAAAATATAATTTTTCTTTCTAATAATGGTTTCCTTTTTTGACTGTTATATAATTTGTTCAATCGTAAATAAAAGTTATATTTACGTATTTTTATTGTTTTCTGATTTCATTGAACAGTAGGTTCTAGTCCAAATGACCTTAGCATGCAGTGTCAAAAATAAAAACAACAATATATGATAAAATTCAAGCTTACCACTCGTGCGTGTTTAAATCGTACTCGCCGTAAAGCTGACCCATCGTTATAGATTTTGGATTCAGTACGTGTGTGATGATTGGCGTGAATGGTCTACCGCTGGGTTGTACTTGCCCCTTTAGATCCGTACATGCGTTTTTCAGAACTTCGTAACACTGAGCAAAATAAGCATTATAAATTCTAATACTACGTCGCATCGCGTTGAATTAAATGTAAATAACTAAAACAAATTTATACCGACAAAACACAGGATACTCGAAATTTTCCAAATTTTGTATAAACAAATACAACGAAATGCAAAAATAATACATATAGGTATATTAAATTGATATAAATTGCCTTTTCACACGACTGTCCAATCATTTAACAGAAAACTGAGTGGGAAACGCCGGTTGCTATTTTTGTACTTTAAGTAAATATTTTTCTGAGCGTATTCAAGTGCTGTTTTTATGAATGAAAACCGAAAACCATTAGGCACGATATTGCTATACAGATTCCTCTCTTGACCGATCCTTGATCTCATTATTTTATGCCCCTCAGTAAACCTTAACAGCGTATCAAAGAGGGAGATCATCATTTTCGTAAGTGGTCCAAATTAAATACTGGATAGTTCTCACGTGGACGTTTAATGAACATTGTTTATTTATATGGAAGGCGCTACGTAATTTAGGAATTTACCCCTTATATTTATAAATCACAGGGTTAATTATTGGCCAACCATAGCAGTATATTAGATAAATAATGAGGGTAAGAGGATACATATGATATCGGTGTTATTAGGATCGCGGGAGAAAAGCTAAAACGTAGGTTCGCACCATGTCATTCAATGTGCGAAACGCAATATACTTAGGCCTTTAATCGTGGCTAGATGAAAAATATGATTCGATTATATAGAAAGCGATTGTAAGCAGATATCCAAACATTAAAGAGGAATGGGGAGATAGGGTCAATAAATTAAAGAGGGTGGCTTATGTACCGGAAAGAACAATAGAAGATTCCCGGGGCATTGTGACGCGATTATGGTTAAAATTTAGTGCTGGGATGGAAGAAAGAAAAGAAGGTTATAAATATACATCAGTACATTCTATTACTTCTTTCGATGGGGTAGTTTATAATATCGCATTGTCCGGGGATTGCTTTGTCGTTATTTGCAATAGTATCGTTTTAACCTTATGCAGGTTAAATGAGTATTTGCAAAATACGTTCACTCTCCGAAGGGACTGAGATCAAATTTCTCCACGCTTCTGCTTTCATTAATTTAGTTCTCTATAACTATTATTTATAATCACATATATTGTACTTAAAAATTTACAACCCCAACTCAGTTCCGCAGTGGCCAATTGGATTTATTTATAAAAAATGTTATTATCATCAGTACAGTAAATTACTGACTTACAGTGTCGAGTGCGAATTAAATTCACCATTGCCGTTAAATTTCAGAGAGCTGGTCGATAGCGTATAATTCATCCACTTTGTATTTTAATATCTTAGACTTTATGTATATTAGCTGTGCAACTTGTAGGCTATCAAAGATAATTGTTTTATCGTCCGTCCGTTCCCCTATTTTGTCATTTTAGTAGAGGTTGTCGAGATTACGACTATTTCGACTTTCAGATTTTCAGGCAGAGGCGCGTATCCTCCCGGCACACATAAAATTTTCCGGCGTCGTTTTCCGCATACGACGCTCCTGAAAATAGATTATCTAAGGCCAGCATCCCGCGTAGTAAAAGACATTGTGAATGAGTCGATTTCGGCTTCGGCCTCGTCGTCATCGTCGTCGTCGTGGTAGTCATTGCTGGCGGCGGCGGCGCCGGCGAAATTTCCAAAGCGCATGCGGGAGAACTTTTCGGGCGGCAGATCGCGTCGAGATCTTCTGCCCGCTTTCAGTTAACCCGAAGTCCTTTCCTACCGTGCGACGTACACGGCGTTCCTCTGATTCGAAGTTTCGGCCAATGATCCGGTAATCGAAGAAGAAAAAGGAAGAGGAAATCTCCACGGTTGTACAACGATCTGAATTTACGTGAAATATTTCAAACTCTTTGCAAATTAGTTCATTGGATACATCGACCGAACTACAGTGTTTTCCGTGAGAAGAAAAAAAGAGAGACACGATTGAGAGAACACAGTGATCGAAGTGTAACTCGAGGTTCTACACGGGCGGAGGACCTCGCGTTTTCTCGTGCGACCGCCTCAAGGAAATGGGAAGAAGAAGGGGAGAAGTGCTCGCGCGTCTCGCGGTGCAGTTATAGATCACAATCGTTCGTTGCATCATTGATGAAAATCGTCGTTTTGGTATTGTGCGTTAAACAGCGTACGAGCCGAAAATCGAGTGAGTGAAGCGGATGGGTATAAAAATGAGAAAAATGTTGCCCCCCGTGCATCCTTTTACATAGACTCGGAACACATAGATTGGAAGAACATGGGATTGGTCGATATTAGTTACATAATTATATGCAGTGCGTTGTACATAATTTTTAATATTCGGAAATTGGACACGTAGGATGCTAAAAATATCATCGTTGGCATCTTAAATGAAACTCGGTAATGTGTGTTCAATAAAGCTTTTACCGGGTACCGGTACATGCTCATCGGCTGGATCGATACTGTAAGCATTTAAAATTGTGCGATCGATAGTCGACGGAAAAACAAGCGTCCCGCGGCCTCTTTTCACAATAAATAATTGCTGAAGCCGATTCGAAGACGTGCATGCGAGAAGGTTGTACGGTGGAAGAAGAAACCTAACGTTTAATTGCGTCCTTGGGAAAGTGCGTATTGTGCGCGGTATTTGCGTATCTTCTACTTCCTCTGAGTTTATCTTGTAGCCTGGTGAACAAGCAGCGTATCGATAAATCGTAGTTATTTGTTGTTCTTTGCCTATGAAACTCATTTCTCGGAGGATTAAGCAAACCGCCTCGGCTTGATGATATTTGAAATTTTCAAGAGCTTTATCGATTAATAATCGCGAAAGGGCTTTAGGAGGAAAAGATCAATACGCCGGAGTGAAATTAGAAAGTATCGCGAAGGGAGATTCGAGTATTTTTAGCATTATATGCGATCATAATGGGGAACGAGTCCGTAACAAGTTTTGTGAAAATTGTATACTGATGGAACGGAACGTTTTACATTAAAATGATTGTCATAATTCCAGTTTCTTTCCCATTTATTGATTGTCTTTTAAAAGTTTCACGATGAAAAGCATAATATAATCACATATTTTATAGCGATCTGATCACATAAGAGACGATTACGTAGTCCCTCATAAGAGTTGTGGCTACCTTGACTTAATTATCCTAACAATTGGAAGTTGGTATAGAAGTTAATCCTAAGATGATTATCGTGAAAAGGTAAAAGAACGCGCAATAGCCACATTCCAAAAGACTGCGTAATTGTTAAAGAGATAATCAAATACGGCTATCGAAACAGACTCGATCTAATATGACTTACAGCTAGTTAATACCAATGGCTTAAACAGTAGATAAAAAGGTAGCTCGTGGTAGGATCTCTGTAATAAACCTATAGCTTTTGTTCATCTATTAATAATACAATATCGGATAAATGCGGAATATTGTACAGAATTTCAGTGGAAAAGAAAGGAACGATATAATACGGGTTTTTTTTCACTATATGCGCATTGTTTACCGCTAAAAAATTCTATCGTTCAGCCAGGTAGAATTTTGAAAGCTATTTGTGTCAGTTCCGTAAACAATTCAGTATCGATGTGAAAATTTCGCAGAAATACCTTGATTATAACCTGCATGTACAATGTTTGCAGGGATACTTTGAATGAATGTAAGGCACGATCAAAATGAAAACCTCTGTAAGCAGTTAAATACGCAACGTTATCACAAAATGATTAGCACAACAAATATTCTATACGGACAATTTAATATTTTGCAAAGAATCGAAGATAGCTTGGTAGCAGATATTAATTGGATAAATTCAAACGTGCACATCCTGCATACTCTGTGAAATCCAGCAGCACGAAGGTACATCGCAAGATAATCATGTTTTTCGGTGTATTGGCCACAAACCTAAATCCGAGATGCGGTCGGATGTCTCCGTCCATCGATGTGCTACCTCGTGTACGCAGATCAGCAACTTCTGCAACTTGGTCCAACGTAACGATTTACGGACATCGTAATCGTACGTTCGAGCCAGTGCTGGACTTTGAGGAAGAACCCTTGGAAGCCTGTAATTCTCTCTACTTCCTGTTGGATTTCTTCCATCTGTATTACATACCCTCCATCATTCTTCTTGGACTGGTTGGTAATTTGCTCTCCTGCGTCGTCTTTCTGAATACTCATTTGAAGATGCGCAGCTCGAGTTATTACCTTGCGGCACTAGCCACCGCGGATTTTGGGTTTCTCGTCTCCTTGCTGTTGGTCTGGCTAAACAGTACGGTCGGTTGGAGGGTATTTAACAAAGATGGTTGGTGCGAGACCCTGGTCTATGTCAGCGCGGTTTGCAGCTCGTTAAGCGTGTGGCTGATTGTCGCCTTTACCGTCGAGAGGTTTATAGCGGTACAGTATCCGCTTCATCGACCGCACATGTGCACTATAGCACGAGCAAAGGCTATTGTCCTGGTCCTAGTGGTCCTTGCACTGGCTAGTCATTCGTATTCTTTCGTCACCGCCGGCGTCGTCAAAGCGCAAGATGGCTATGAGTTCTGCGACCTGAAGATAGAGTATCTGGAGACCATGAGGATCATCAGCATCATTGACAGCATAGCCAGTTTGATCGCTCCGCTGGTCCTTATAATCGTCATGAACACCATGATCATGAGGAACCTTCTTCGATTCAGTAGAAGATTCAAACAGACCCCTAGCACGTCCACTGATTGCCCCAGCAGAGAAAGGTCGGATATCAACCTCAACAAAATCCCTGTAAGTCTTTCTGTATTCATGACGCATATTACTTTCTGTATTTGGTTAAGCCTATCCCTACTTTTACTTAATGTAGCAAGCAAAACTTTTTTTTTCATTAAGTTTCTGCACTATCCGGAAGGAATAATATTTTTTGCTTTACAAAATTGTGATTATCGCTACTTTTGGTTCAAACAGATTTTTGTCTGATTTTGGACAATGGATCTCTTAAGGAAGTTCCGCATTTTACGTTCTTATAAATCTGAGCATGTAAACAGAAAATGTATAACCTCTGTACCATCCCTGCATACCAACCGCGGATATTCTGGTCACGTGAGTAGGCTACTTACATGTACACGGGAAATATCAACAAATCTGCAAATAGTTCATTTCTCCGCGTGGCTTGAGAAAGCTGGCACGAGAAAAACACGAGTACATAGTACGCATGAAAAATATTTAGAATATGTTCTGGTCGCGTAACGAATGAACTCTCGATATCACTAGGCGTTGATTTTAAACTGCAGCAAATAGCTATCGTTACGTATGGTAGCGTCAAAATGATCAAAGTAGTCGATGCCGGAAATTCAGCAGCAACAACAACACCGTATGGCATCCAAACAAAAAAAGCGAAATACCAGAGTCTCGACCAAGTTCTGCCGTTGTTGTAATGGAATGGCAAAGCTTGCAGCTGTACCGGAACGATCGTAAACAAACACCGATCGAAAAGGCCACGATTCCGATCGAGCATTTTGTAATTGGCCAGCGACTTAATATACATCGTTTACTCCTGTTGTTGTCCGAAGATTTATGGAGATGCCTTTGCTTAAGCATATCGGTCGAACGTGCAAACTACGAATGAGGTTTGTCGGTTATTTCGATCGTCGTATAAATATCCATGTCTTATGTAACCCCTGTCATTCATCTTTATGGATGGAAAATTCGAACGTCCCTTAACTCGGCGACTATTCGTCCGCGTGGCCTTTTAATCGCGGCAATAAGAGATATTGGTTATGCATGGAGATTATAAATCGACGAGTAGGCGGATACTGGGGCGGAAACAGTACAATCGTATCAAAAGTTAACGGGACTGTCGTAAAAAAGACAAGAGAATCAATATTTGTATCAGATGGATGAAAGTGTAGAAACTGTACCATGAACATCATAAAACAGCGCAGACAGTGGTATTTACCTTTCAATGTGGATTACTATCAATACCTGGATGTTTACTTCAGCATATACTTCAGCATATGGGTCAGTTTAAAATGCTCGCCCACAGTACATCCATTTCTTGGTTAGACTACCTTAAGTTGAAGCAAAATATCTAGCTAAAGGATAATAGCTCGCATATAGGGCAAAGTTATTTGTACTGCGGTTGCACGGATATCATTTATTACGCTTTAGAGTTAAATGTTGGAAGTCAAATGTGGGAATAAATGTTTTATTACTGCGCGTGGTTTTGGAGATCTTTTTGTACATATAACGTAAGTACTATAATTTTTTGGAATGTATCATGCATATTCTATGCTAAAAACTCAATTCTTTTTCTACACGTCCACCTTCTTGTCATTGCTGTTTTTGGTCTCACGCCGGTAAATTTTCTTAGGTAAATCGACATAATATAGTAACTCAGATTTCTTGCTCGTGGTTAACCTTTTAATTTCAACTCCGCGTCAAAGTGGACCACGTTTAATCCTATATGACGCTGCATCCAAATATTTTATTGGTTTTTAATATTTCTATATTAGATATTAAATTTTTGTATTATGTATTTTGATATTTTTTTTTGACATAATTGCCCAGGTCCGCCTCAAGGCAGGAATACCTTTAGCAGGTGTACTAAATGACGGTATACCGATAACCAACATTTAAATACAATTTTATTATCAGCGATCTAGAATTACACCAGGAAAATTTCCGCGCGACGATAAAAAATTTGCACAATAAAGGGTTAATAAAAAAACATAACACGGTCTGACAGATCATATGTCGTCTTAGATATATGTCTTGCAAGATCATATAATATTACCTTTTATTGTAAATCTTCATAGATAATAACTAAGGTAATTGTTAAATGTCAATTGTATTATAAGCATCGGAATTTTTGAACGCCAATACGGTATGTTACGTCCAATAGTCTGTTATTAATTATTGTTGTGCTATATATCACGATTACTCTTTAATCAGTTTGATTGTGTTCATTCACAGTGATCTTGACGCAATATTTTGTAAATTCCCATTATCAACTTCGAATTCGAGTGCAAGGAATATAAATATATAGGAACTGTATATGTAACGTATAATCAGCACGTAAGTAAATAAGGATAAAATCGCGGTAGCTGTAGCTCTTCGGCGATGTATCATTTTGAGATTAGCTGGTAGAATCAAAAAATTGTCCAAAAAAATGCTTGCTATTATCCGAGTTAACTGTTTACATATTCTTAATCAATCTATTCCAACAAGTACGCGTTGCGTTCTAAGTCCAAGTACGTACAAGTTACTGATTACACCTTTGACATGTGTAAATCAATTCGAAGACGCATTTTTTTTTTCAGTTAGGCTTTAATTTGACGACTTTTATTTAAGGGAACTTGTTTTTTTGACTTATATACCCGATGAAATTGAGGTCACGCATTTCTATCGCATTATCCTTGATTTTATATTCGAGGAGGATATTCAATATTCCGTTTCTTACAGGAGCAAAAAGGGTGTAGAAAATGCTGTTAATCTGGCGTTCTTGAATACGCACAGTAACGACTGATTGCGTATGTTAAACGACTTGCAAGACAACTGTAAAAAAACATCCAAGAGATTTATCACTACTCTCGTATTCAAATCGTATAATTACGATTAATTTGGAATTCTTATTACTCTTGGCTTTCGTATGCACTTCTCCTATTAGAGGGATCGTTGTGTTTAAATTATTATTACTCTATAGCGCTGCTCTTCATATTGTTTATGTTGTTCGAATACGAACAACAGTCTGAATATCGATAAGATAGCTGAAAGTCAATAATAGTGGAAAATAACGAAATACATATAATTACTGCTGTTCTCGTTACAACGTCAATGGATCCTCAATAGATGTCAAGTGAATAAAATGGAATTGCTGCCTCATGCATTTAACACTTTCCGATAGTACTATCACAGACACTAATCTATCGTCGGCCTCGCGCATCCCCACGGTCACGTGCTTACACTCTCGGAATGCAATAAATCCAACGTTAAACGTTCGAAACGTCAGTAGTCTGCTCTTGTAACGTAAACGAATAACAAGTGAGAAGAGAACGGCCGTGCCATGCATATTTGCTGTGGCTTGTTCGCAGACTTTATTGCATAGAACAGTACGCGCTACTGAGGAGCCAGTGCCAGTTTTTGCGTACCTCTCTTCTTAATACATTAACACCACCGAATTAAACCGCCTATTTTCTTATTCCTATTCGTAATGGAAGTCTCAACGGTGCTCTTGGCGGCGATAGCTATAGCCTTTGCCTTCCATTATTTCTTCGCGAAGTGGATGATGCATTTCAAGAACATGGGAATTTTATACGCAAATCCTCTGCCCATTCTTGGAAACATGGCGCCCGTGATATTTAGACGGATATCGCTGGCGGAGCATTTGCAGAGGTTCTATAATCGCTTCGCCCACGTCAAGTACTTTGGATTCTATAACTTCCTGACTCCCATAATCGTAATACGTGATCCGGAATTAATAAGGACGATTGCGGTCAAGAACTTTGATAATTTTTGTGATCACCGCGGTTTCATCGACGAGACAACCGAGCCTTTGATGGGCAGAAACCTCTTTGCCCTTCGAGGCGACTATTGGCGCGAAATGAGAAAGGTGCTCAGTCCTGCGTTCACTGCCAGCAAAATGAAGATGATGTTTAAACTAATGTCTCGGTGCGCGGAAGATTTTAGTGATTTTCTGGCAAACGAGGCGAAGGACGGTAAAATACTGGATATGAAGAATATCTTCGGGAGATACACAAACGATGTCATAGCAACCTGTGCGTTTGGTATCAGCATCGATTCCATGCGAAATCCAAATAACGAATTTTATCTTCTCGCTAAAGAGGCTATGAACTTCGAGGGTATACTCTCGATAAAATTCTTTCTGGGGAAAGATTTTGCACTTTTCTCGAAATTATTCGGCATAAAGCTTTTTAGCGACAAAGTTACCAATTTCTTTCAAAATGTCGTTGCCGATACGGTGAGAACCAGAGATAAGGAGGGAATAACAAGGCCGGACATGATCCAGCTTATGATGGACACGAGAGAAAAAAAAGAGACAGATATCAGTATCAAAGATATGACTGCACAGGCGTTTGTTTTTTTCTTCGCTGGTTTTGATTCGACGTCAACATTCATGTCGTTTCTTGCATATGAGCTGGCATTACACCAGGATATTCAGAGCAAGTTAAGAGAAGAAATAGCGGGTGTTCTGATGGAAAATAAGGGAGAAGTGACTTACGAGGCCATCAACGGAATGAAGTATCTGGATGCCGTGATAAATGAAACTTTGAGGCTTTATCCTTTGATTGGCTTTTTAGACAGACAATGCGTGAAAGAGTTTGAACTTCCACCCGCCACTGCAGGTGGAAAACCAATCACTATAACGCCTGGGACAACTGTATGGTTTGCGAGTTATGGCATTCAACTGGATTCGAAATATTATCCCGAACCGACTAAGTTCGATCCAGAGAGATTTTTAAACGGAAGTGTCGATCCGTATACGTATATGCCATTTGGTATAGGCCCAAGGATGTGTATCGCGAATAGATTTGCGCTTGTAGAGTCAAAAATCGTGATCTTTCATCTTTTGGCTTGCTGCAATTTGAAACCATGCGTTAAAACTGCAATACCCATGAAATTCAGTAAGAACACGTTTGTTTTAATGGCGGAAGGAGGCGTTTGGTTAACGCTGGAAGCGCGAGAGGGAAATAATTCTTTACTTCGGCAATATCGTGATGATGATAAAAAGAATGTCCTGCTGAAAAATGATGGAAATTATTAAGATTATTTTTTCTTCTTCTCAGTAACACAAGAATATTGAAATATAAATTCTCGTTTTAGAAAAGGAGCAGGAATATGAAAATGGTAT